>CCAG010023631.1:0-27799 GCA_001077435.1 Glossina morsitans morsitans
CTTACGTGTGCTTGCATTACCTGTTATATTATGTGTTATAGGTTATGTGCTGCGTGTTATATGAATCGCAGCAATTTTCATTGATCCCAACACATTTCGTGTGAAAATGATTGGAAAATGAGTTAATTATCTTTTAATAATTTCCCCTTTTTATAATATTTAATTCGTAATACACAATCAATTCAACGGTGAGAAAAGAAATTGACCGCTACGTCTATTTGTCAATCTGTCTGGTTACTGCAGGCATTTCCGCATCGAAAATAAACGTGTACCGCATTTATGCTACGTAAAGAAATTCGATCTTCATAGCATCACGCAAACCGTCAGGTTATTGTTATTTCTCTAATATTTAGTGACCGCCACACAGTGCGGGCGTGGTCTTCGCACAAATATGCTCATAGTTAATTATTATTATTGTTTTTATTTTTACTGTCTTTGTATACAATTAAAAGAGGATGCTAAGTCTTGGCAAGCAAGGAGACTTCAAAGTATACTATTGCTGGTGTGGGAGCGTGTCGTGACGCTTAACAATTTCGCACTGTTAATGAGTATTTCCTAAAAGACGTAATAAGGATAAATTGAAATTTTCAGGCTTTTTTAACCCTGCAGCTACCTCGTGGATCAATTTGGGTTTCTTCAATTTTTAAGATGACATACACCAATGGATCATTTCGATCCACAATTTTTGTCGAATCGCTGCAGTTGCAAAAATGAAAATAGGAAACTAAAATTTGGAAGAAAACTTCATTGATCGATTAAGTATGGGTGTGTTCTAAAGGGGGCCGGGAGGGGGGAGGGGGTGCTCCCACAATAGAAAAGCAATTGAAATAACCTTTCGAAAAAGCCCGGCATTCTTTGTAACATGTTCGCTTATAACCTTCGATCCCGTGAAGTTATTTCCGGTAAACTGTGTAGCCTTTGCAGCTATCTTCGTGTTCATTTTCGAGCGATTTACAAAAGCGTCCACAATTAACGATAAGATAACGATGTTAATTTCAATTTATTTTCAATTCGCTTCAATGTACGTCCTCATGTCTTTAACTCAATTACAAATTGTGGGCAAGAAATGTGTGCGACAAGTTTCTTATCTTCTTTCTTGAGACTATGGTGATTCGATAAAAGTGATGGGTCAGAGAACCCATTTTCGGAAAAAGAGACATACGTCAAACGTCGCTAATTCCAATCTTAAGACTATTTTGTCTTGCACTGGCTAGTACCCCGTGAAAGTTGATAATTTCTGAACGTTTACTTGTGTGTTTCCCATAGCAGTATGGAAGATTAAGCAAATTGAAAGGTTACAGTCAGGCAAGTTCGAATATTAAATATTAAAAATAAAACAAGTTAAAGCACCAGACAAAGTCGACTTATAAAGGCGCCATGCTTCTTCGCCTACAAGTCCTCACATATCTTCGTCAGATGCTATATCAAAAATTATACCTCATTACTATATAAAAACTCTATAGGGAAAAGATTCCGCTAAGTAACTTATCCCATCCAAACTCACACATGCGCGCGCACACACACACACATAGATTAGTAAATAAAATTGAGAGAGAGATAGAGAGTTCGTCAAATCACTATCCTAATTATAATTTCATTTAATTATAATTTCGAAATTTAGAAATCACAAGAAATTTCTTATGCGAGAGGTTGTCAAAAAATCGTCCGACCGTATTACAATTTTCACATTAAATGATTATTAATTTGTTATGAAAGGAGTTTTTTTTTTTTTCATATAACGAGTTTTTCAAAAAGTGCTCATAGAGATGTCGATGTACGTACATGCGTCAGACGGACAAATGAACAGATTAGCTTAATTAGGTTCCGAAGATGGTTCCTAGTTTATTGCTACAATAAAAAGTCAATTTATTTCAAGTCCTTCTGCGTGTTGTACACATCCCCATATATATATACAAGATGTGCAAACTTTAAAATGTAAGTTAAAAATGGTCCTACAAATACTGACATGTTTTTGGAGTACTCCATAGTCGATGTTCTCCTCTCTTCTTAATAATAGCCAACTTCGAAGGCAACTTGACTTGACGGACTCTAAGTCAAAGTATCCCCCTTTACTGCATTTCTATTAATCACGTACGACTTTCGGTTAGAAAGGAAGGCAACCTTGGCTTAAGATTTGCTTTCGGAATTCAAATGTTAAGTAATTCCAACTTCCCCTTCTCTTCTGAAAGCCTCAAGATTCACATAACGTGTAGCTGCAGATAAACAAGACAATTCCGAAACAAACCCGATTTGAAATTTGCATTGAAATTTTAAATAATGAAAATTTTTAGAAGGGAAAAAAGCCGACGAAAATAAGCGAGGGAAGGCAGAGAAAAGAAAGAAAGGGAAAGATCAGAAAATCCATTTTTCGGGTCCTATAAAGCAATTTTTGGGGACCTAGTATTAAAGCAATGACATACACCGTTAAGCTAAATGGAAGACTTACCGTAGACAACTGATAAACTAATTTGATGTACGTTATGAAGCTTAAGATGATGGGCATCCAAAATTCGTCTTCAAGGGTAATACCCACCCATAGCGTTCTTTTGCTTTTCCTCAAATGTCTCATGTAAACTGTAGAGCAGATATCATTTCATTGCTGTGCACATATCTCACGCATTTTGTGCTGGAAATTAATCAACAGATACTTTTTCGATCTGAGGTGAAGTGTACGGATGCCTTTTGTTAAGTTCAGTTTACAATGTCTGTTTTGCTTATATGCACATAATAAGGTTTACACGTGTACGTGCATTGCGAAAGCATAGTAAAAGTAACATATGTGTGTTAAGTTCTTTACAATGAAAATTTTGTTATGCTTACTTTGGCAAAGGTTTGTTTAATTATTTTCTCTTACAGCCATCGCCGAAGGAAGGGAATGTATTGATTTTATGAGAACGTTTGGACGTTGGGAAGACAATTTTAGAGATTCCCGACGATATATATATATATACTAGATGAGCGTTAAATCTTGAGTAAATTTAAGCGAGTTTGTCCATTCGTCTGTTCGTCTGTCTGTGTGCTATTCTGTGGCAAATATACTCCGAGCTCAGATAATACATATATCCTTAATTAGCATCAAATTCTGAGCCCATTTGGGGAAATTTGTCCGTCTGTCTGTATACCCACCTGCGTATTTCTGCTTTGTAAATATACTCCAGCTTCGGACAATACATAAGTTCTTCAACATCATCCAAATTCGAGTCGAGTCGATTTAGGCTTGTTTGGCTGTCCTTCTGACCGCCTGGCTATTGTTCCCTCCATCTGCCTATCGTAAAGATAAGGAAAATTTCATATATCATATACCAAGTGCAACCAAAAATAATTTGCGCGTAGCATATCTTCTGTGACTGACCTTATCGTATCTCCACAAAAATGGAAGAAAATGACCGCGCTCTACCTAAATTACGAGGTACTGAAATTTTATTATTTTTTTTGTATATAAGAATAGAGGAGAGTATAAAAGGTTCGGTGGCAGCCGAACGTAACTTTTTCTTTTTATTTGCTGTTTTCTGCTTTACCTTCTATGAAACAAAAATTTAGACTCCTCCCATATTCAAGCCTGCAGTATGTTTACAAGTCCGTAAATTTTCATTGCCATTCAAGCACATACCTATGCACACACTCACTCATACATTTACTTATATCAAAAATAAAGGCATGTATGGACGTATGATACAAAAATGAAAACAAAAACAAAAAGAAAAAGAAAAAAAAAACAAAAACAGGAAAAAATGAATTTTTGAATAAAGTTCTTCCTTCGTTTGCCAACTTATCAATGTTGTGATTTAAAACATTCGAGAGCAATAACGCTTTTCTTGCTTTGCCTTGTTGCCTGCCTGCCTGCTTGCCTGCTTGCCTTCCTGATTTCCTGCTTGCTGCTGCGGCCATATGTTGGGTATAGACTTTGAAGCGGTATCAAAGGAATGAGTTGCACGCTGTGCTAAACAAACGAAACGGGCGAACGAAATGAGAACCTATTCAAAGAGCTTTAGGTCATAAGTTCTTCGTTGCTTATAACCTAAAGGCATTTTGTGATTTGTGTTAAGTTCATTTTTGTTTTCATTTGTGTTTTTTTTTTTTCTTCCCCTTCTCCTTCTCGCTGTCTTTTCTCTTTTCCTCCTCTTTCTGCTCTTCTTCTCCCTATACTTTCTTTTATTAAGCTTTCCATTCCTTTTCTGTAATAAATCCTTTTCGTTTCTTTGCCTCTTAAGCCTTATTGAATGTTTAACAACATTACTAGTGTAGCACAGGAACCACGTTTATGTACATGTACTATGCATGTATCAAGCACGAGAGTATGATGACGAATCGAATACGAGAAACGTAGAGATGTACCCTTTAAAACTCTCAGACATTAAACGAGTTCGGAATAGCATTGCAGGCAGGATAAGTAGGAAAGGATGAAAGTTAATGTTAAGCCAAACTGACTGAGTTGTACATCGGCATCACAAATAAGCCTAGGCTTGGTTAAGATAATATCATTGCCTTGTGATGTATTTATCTTTTACAACAAGTGCATGTATGTTGAAGTTTGTTGCTCTTGCAAGCTTTTTCTCATTAAGCCCTTGTTGATTGCTGTTGCTTTAGTCATTGCAGTTACATGCCTTACATCTTATTTATATATATATATATATATATATATATATATTTGACTTCTGAGTCTTGAAACATTCGAATTCGGTGATTAAGTGAGGGCTCTCCAACAAGGCTACGACTGATGGATGGATATGTGGATATCAAATCGTATGACTGAATCCAGAGTTTCGATTGCTGTTGTTTATGTTAAACAAACAATCAGTTAATGCTGTTCTATTTATACGCATGTATATGCATGTGTATGTGTATGTCTTTGTGTATGTATGTACAGTAAGGCGCTGTTAAAAGTTCAGAAAGGTTGCGTTGTGCTTCTTAGTTTCATATTTTGTTTTGTTTTTTTCGTGTTTTGCTGTTTTGGTAGAGATACAGCACAAACAGTGCCAACGGCACTTTAGAATTGAGATAAGGTCTTTGCCCGTACAACTTTTTCATACAGCATACACAAGTAAAGAAATATAAACAAATGCATGTGTGTGAGGGTTTATACTTATATACCTATGCATACGTACGTAAGTAAGAGAAAAATTCATGCACATTTACATGCATAAGAACAACAGAAAAGTGTGCATATGTTCATAAGAGCATAGACGTGTGTGTTTGTGTGTGTGTGTGTGTGTGTGTGTGGATGTGTTTGAGTTACAAACTCTCAATCCCTATGAAACCCTGAAGTATAAGAAAAGCTGTTTTTTTTTGTTTTTTCTTTTTTTTTTTTTTGTTTAAAACGTAATAGTGTGTCTGTACATGTATGTGCAAGTATGTAGGAGTATGTTTGTGTGTATGTATATATGCAAAAGTTTTGACTTCGATATCCAAGAGTATGGCAGTGAAGTCGTTTGGTTTATTTGTTCATTCATATTGGTTTCATTGGTTGGTTGGTTGGATGGTTTATTAGTGTGTCGGTTGCTTTGGGTCCTCATTTACCGCTAACGGGGATATGTTTTCGGTTTTATATAGTACGTATTTATTTATATGTTTGTAATTGGGTTTTTGCTTTAACAGAAAAGCATGATGCAAAAGATATAAACAATAACACTAAAAGAAGAAGAAAACGGCAATATACAAACAAACGAACAGCAAGCATAGCAACGTTAAGCGTCAGATGAGCACTAAAGTTACTTACAACCACCCCATACCAAATAACTATATACATATAAATGAAATGTATATAAATTGATGCATATACATATATATATATATACATATACATATATATATGTATATATACATATATAAAGATGCATACTATCCGATTCGATTTGACTTGCTTGGCTTCAAGGAACTGGTTGCTGTTGTCGTTGTTCTTATGGCTGCTGGTGTGCTTAGCAATTCCAACTAAACGCCCGAGGCAGTTTTGTGTTGTTTGCCCAACAAGATAAAATATCTTTATATGTGTATGTGTGGCCAACTCATCGCCAAAGGAATCTAAGTAGTGAGAGATGAGGGAATGAATACTTCTTCATTACATTCAAAGGGGGAATACTGTGCATTATAAATATCTATGCACATACACATACACATATATATATAAATCTAGTGCTATGGTTTGATGTCTTGTCTGACTGCCACGAACAAAAGGTTTCTGTCTGAACTGAATTTCGTAGCGAATGTTCGCTCGAATGTTTTGCTTATACAACTCTCTGCAAATTTTTGGTTTTATATTATAATTCATTCGATTCGTTTACATGCAAGGATATATACAGACACACGCCCGCACAAACATAAACGTACACCTATACAGATATGTACTTTTGCCCTTTTCATTTATTAGGTGTACGAACAGATACTACGCATTTTATTAATAAAATTCAAATTTACTTAGAAAAATATTTGTTACAATGCTTTATAATCGAAATATCTACCATCACTATCCACGGTCTTGGTAGGCATGGGCTGTGCCTACAGCCGGTATCTGTGCCACTTACGTCGCTTATGTCCGGTCAACATTAGTGTATATTTAAACTTTGCTTGGAGGACCTCGACGGCATACAGCAAAGACTAAGATGCTCAAGGGCGTCAAAAGTATGTCAAAAACTCTTGAGCACCGGCGAAATGTGGGTCGTGCTAGGACTACGCGCCATTTCAGTACTTCCTCTCACTCGTGCTGCCGTTAGCTGCACACCGCACAGCGACTACCAAAACTCGTCGTTCTTTATCCGTGCAACTCGCTTTTGGAACAAGCTTCCAGCAGTCGTCTTTCCCATCGCACGCGATGTTTTAATTTTCAAGTAAAAGGTTTATCAACACTGCTGCAACATTGTTCCCGCACGTATAGAAAGCATTCCCTAAGCGGTTGGTCATTGAAAGGAAAAAAACCCGTTGATCTGCTTAATATGAGTGAATTGATCTGAACAAGTGGTAATCAGAAGAGGCCAGGTCTAAAGATTAGGCCGCAATTGGGCGGAATTACAACCCCCCCCATTGAAGATCACTTTCTGCTTTGTTACAATTTTTTGCAAGAAATCTCGCAAACAAGTTTCGAATTCTTTCATAACTTACCAGAAGCGAACTTAATTATGTCCGCCGCTTGGGTTGCATCTTTCTTTCAGTTCCAAACAGGAAACATGCAGTGGGTTAAACGCTTCCTGTTCACCTTTTATCCATATCTTCCCTATCCATTGAACGGCAGCTTACAAACAATTGAGAATCGGACGGTATAACTCCGCGCCGTATCGTACACTGATGTCTAAGCTGCGTATGCCCATAAATTTCGGGAGAGGTGAACGCGTTAAGTACGTTTCATAAAGCAACCAATTTGGTTCAATATACAAAACTTATTTGCACACCTATTACCTTTGGTAAGGCTAAGATATATTATATGCTCTCAGTGAATATGTGGATAATAATTTCTTTAATCAAAAGTCGATCAAAAGTTCAAATGCAGTTTTTCTTTATTTGGAAAAGTAATCGAAACCCAACTTGTAAACGTCGTAATTTAAGAAAACCTCTAACAATCGCCAAAAGTGCTTTTTCCACAGTCTTCTCGATATCAACTTTACACTAAATCTTTAGATAAACACTTTAGCGAACTCTTACTTTGCTTTTTTGCATTTGCGTTATAAGTTATTAAGAATGTTTGAAGCTTACGTTTTTGACATTTCCTTTAGTAAACTTATTCATAAGCTGGAATTCGGTCTCCAACATTTTGCGACGTAATTTGTCGGCACGTGCGCCAACTTTTTCGTTCATCAAGTCACATTTTGAGCCCATGATAATTGCAGCAACAGCAGGCTGGCTGCATATATACGTTTCGTTTATATTACTTAACACGCAAATCAAATTAAGAAAAAATTTCCAGTTTTTACTACAACAGGCCGCACCTCACCGATTTGCGGACTTAAAGCAAGGTCATCAATAAAAAAAAAAAAACGGTTAAGTTTCTGTGTTTACCAAACTACATTGTGCGGCCATAATAATCGTAGCAAAAAGAGCGGCGGGTGGATGGACGGATGTACATTATATATTTTCTTAAATTAAAATTTTCATTTATTACAATTTTTACAGTTGCGTTTTTTTTTTTTTTTATATTAATTTGCGCGACAAATTTTCACTGACTATTTCACGTTTACCACCTTTGAAGTTCTAGTTGTGGACGCCAAGCCTAAGCCGGGAAGAAGAGAGACATCGGGACCAGTCAATCAGAATTTTAGCCCACTAAAAAGCTATATGCTGCATTCTATTTTAATATCTATATCTGGACGATACAGAGCCTCCAACACAACAGTTTTTCATTGTCGATCCGTCGACCAAAACCAGAAAGCCAAACATTTTCTAGATCGTTATTTTTAATGAAAATATATTAAAATTACGTAAATCATTTCATTTATTCATATGTGTGTGTTAACAATGAAAACAAACAAATTTTTGTTGCGTTCACCGAGTAAAGTATATAAATAAGTCTTTACTGTTTTTCTTAAAGAGATGGCATTACTCTTTTAGCATTTTTCGATTATGTGAGTTATCCGCAAGTTATTCTGCCGAAATACATATTCATGTTACGTCCTTCCCTCCGCTCAACACCCATTTTAAACAATGACTTGTTGCCTATGCAAGCTTGACTTAGACTCATGCGGCGATACCAAAACAACAACTCAGCAGGAAGTTTATATTTTGTTGGAAACCCTCGAAAAATGGGTTGCGCATGCGATGGTTCACACTTTGCCTAAAATATTTTTTGCCACGCTTTTTCCCTAAAACAAGCAAAAACGCTATAGTGGACGGAAGCCCACCAATTAATACTCTACACCTGTCTGCAGTTATTCATGTAACGACTTTTCAAAAAAAAAGGCGTTACAGGGGAAGTGGTCGGAAGAGCATATTTTTAAAAGCCTTCGTCCTTAGGTCAAAACACATTAGTGTATGAAATTTAAGGGATATATTTCAAAAATTGCGACCTGCAGTTTGAACACAAGATAACAAGACCGACGGACAAGCCTAAATCAATGCGGGAAGTGGTACTGAATTGAACGGTGTAATAAAAGATGGTTGCACTTCAAGTCCTTCTGGGTGTTGCATACATCCGCACAGACTTAATATGCCCTTCTATCATAAGTGGAATACGATATAAAAATCGTTCAGAACTTGTTCTTGCACTGCGGAATAAAATTAGTGTATTTCCTTCGCTTCACTTATTTGCCATAAGCGGGTGTTATTCATGATTACCTACAGGCAAATATAACTAATGGTGTTGTTGTTGTTTTATAAAACTCACTTGAGCTGAAATGATTTAAAGAAAAATTCGTCAAACTTCGTCATTAATAAATCGATTCTTTTAACAGGTTGTTGTCCTGTCAAAACTTTTCACCGAAAACATACAATTTTTCCAATATATATACGCCATGACGTGATCGTAGAAACGTTACATCAATAGAAGGTCGCATAACGCGACTGGGTAGCAATCGCAAGCACCATGTTCCCTAATAACAATAAGGAGCTGTTATGAAAAAGAGGACTTAGCATCATTTTGATGCGAATGGGTTTCAAAAAACAAACAAGAAAGAAAGAATTGTATTCGACCGAATCTTCTCTACTCACAATCTTTCTCTTAAGCAAAATAATTTAAAAAAAAGAAAATTTCAATGTCACTTATACAATATATGTATTGCAAATTTTTTTGCTTTTGAAAATGGAGGTGTAGCTCATGCTACACGGTGGACGTGTCCTTCGAACAATTTGGTTCATTTTCCATAGCAACCTGTATGCAAGAAATTTCAATACTTCTGTCAACTATGGCGCCGATAGTTTCACTTTGGCGACATACATTACATATATAAATAGACGGACGGATGGACATGCTTAACTCGATGTTAATCAAGAATATCGGTATGTTGTGATTTCCCTTTGGGTATTCCAAAAACTTTGACGAAATAAATACAACCCTCTTAGGTCGGTAGTGGGAATTGAAGTAGAAACATTTTGATTTTGACTGATATAAGGAGAGACTACAGTTTATCAAGAATGTGGAAATGTGTAAATGTACATCGATATGAATATAAATTTGGCAGTGACGCCATTAGGTATCTTCTACTTATCAAGAAAACAGAGAAATTCTCAATGTTTCTACATCTGAAATTTTTTGATAGTTCCATCTCGATGATTCCATCTCTTTAAAAATCACTTACATGTGTGTAATTATCTAAGCTGATACGGCCTGTTATTCTTTTACATACTAAGTTTTTAACTCTTGCTCTTTGCAGAAAAAAATGCGACATGGATCGAGAAAGAGAAAGAGAAAACAAATCTTTGGAACCTAGAGATCTTTCATCGACGGGCAGAATTTATGCTAGAAACGATATAAAAATAAGGTACGTAAAGATAGTCGATATATTTCTTATTCGCTTTAACGTATTTGACCCGTTATTTTATTATTTTAGTGCATCACCTACCGTATCACCAACGATCTCCAACTCTAGTTCACCCACGCCTACACCACCGGCTAGCTCTTCTATAACGCCACTAGGTTTACCCTCGGGGACCGTAGGTTCAGGAATTGCGAGTGGCTCGGTGAACGCAACTGCCCCCACCGGCAATTCATCGTCCTATATACATGCAAATCATAAGCCGATAACAGGTATCCCTTGCGTCGCAGCTGCATCTCGTTATACAGCCCCGGTGCATATTGATGTAGGCGGCACTATTTATACGAGTTCATTGGAAACTCTCACCAAATATCCTGATTCCAAATTGGCCAAACTCTTTAATGGCTCGATACCGATTGTGCTGGACTCTTTAAAACAGCATTACTTTATAGACCGTGACGGTGGCATGTTCCGGCATATATTAAATTTTATGAGAAATTCTAGACTTTTGATATCGGAAGATTTCCCCGACTTGGAGCTATTGCTAGAGGAAGCTCGCTACTTTGACATTGAGCGTAAGTTCAAATTCGTATAATGATTAAATAAAATTTGCAATTATCCTAAGAATCGTTTTCCATTCCTTTTCTCTCTCTCAGCTATGGTAAAACAACTTGAAAATATGCGTAAAGATCGTGTACGCAATGGTAATTATTTGGTGGCACCACCTACACCTCCCGTACGCATTAAAACTAGTCCACGAACGGCCGCCAATAGTGAATACAATTACGAAGTAGTGGCTTTGCATATATCACCCGATCTTGGTGAACGTATTATGATCTCATCCGAGCGTTCACTTTTAGACGAAATCTTTCCCGAAGCAAACCAAGCCACTCAAACCAGTCGCAGCGGCGTATCATGGAATCAGGGAGATTGGCGTCAAATTATACGTTTCCCACTAAACGGTTATTGCAAACTGAATTCGGTGCAGGTATTGACCAGATTACTTAATGCCGGTTTCACTATTGAAGCGAGCACCGGAGGCGGCGTAGAGGGTCAACAATTCTCAGAATATTTACTAATAAGACATATACCAATGTGATAAGCTGAGGCAGGGATACGATTTTGCTGTTAACATGCTCTAGTAATAATCCCCCAAGAAACGGTTTCTCCGGAAACCATTAATTAAGCTCAAATCTATGTTAGTATAGTTATTTATGCCCGCCAGAGGAAGATCAATTAATTAGTTAATTAATTAATTAAGGTTGCTACAGCCAGCCTATGTAAATTAAAGATAGACGCAATTAATTGTGGTCTTCATGAGGCCTAAAATTCCGAATCACATAAACTCTGTTTATTAGGAATATTTTTCTTATTAAACTATACCAGGATCTTAACCCGACAATAATTTATCGTGTAATTTGAATTTCAAGCTTCTCCCTATCCCCAAGATTCGAGAGCGGAATAAATTACACACCAAACGATATTTCCCCGGGTTAGAGGCATGGAATTTCTCAAAACATAACCGTGAAGGCGGTGGGTATCAAAAAGTTCGGCTAATGCCGATTACAAACAAAATTTCTCTGTCCCTTTTTCTGTCCCTTTCTAGCTTCATTTCTATCGCTTTATACTTTTATCTTCATCTCTATCTGTCTGCCTCTTTCTGTCCAAAATCCTTTCCCTTTCGTCAATATCACTTTCTATCCTTCTCTTCTCATATACTCTCGTCGTTCATCAGATATTAGACGCATAAGTAAAAAAAATAAATCAATAAATAAAAAACAGAAAAAAAATATATGAGAAAAAATTTGTTCAAGAAATAATTGAATTTATTAATTATTTTATTATCATAATTATTTAATTAAATTATTGTATTTTCCTGAGGTGCAAAATATGAACTGATTTCTTAAATATATGTGTAAAACAAAACAAAACAAAACAAAAAAAAAAAACGTTAATTATTATTTTTACCAATTGTAAGATATTGGTAAAGAAATGTACAACATTATGTATTCATTAGTTCCAAATTAAGTTTAGCTTCATAAGCATTATATGCATATGTCCGCATACACGGACGTACATTCATAAATGTAGTTTTATTCTTAATAAAAATAAACATTTGATGAAAACGAATTTAAGTGAACTGGAAAATGATAAAAGAAAAGAAAAAAAAAATAAATAAATACAAATTTTTTTAAAAATTTTTCAGTAAACAACCTGTGAGCCCCGGCCGATTGGCCGTAATCTCGGTTGATCAAGAAATTTGCAATGCATTTTATTAAGCTGAGCTCGCTGGGAAGATGCATTTGCCTAAATTCGAACACGCTTCGAAAAATGCTGATCGCTTTCGGTTGTAAAATAATCCCTCCACAGGCTTACGAAATTATGCAGCATTTCCAGGCCGGGAAGACGGCCAAGCATTATATCGATTTATAATTGTCCACTTCGCACACAATAAGAAACATATGGGGTTAAGGTACGATAACGAGCTTATAGTATTTTGAGGCTATTACCGGAATACTACATTCATTCTTATGCGATAGGAATAGAAAATCCAAAAGGCTTTTTGGAAACACAAGTCTTAGCACCAAGCTCCTTTCCTCCTATACACCGCAGGTGATTTTAAAATAGCCTGTTCTCAAGCGAAGGGAGACTTACATTTGGATCCCGTTCTAGATTACGTAACCCAAACAATAGGCACCATTCATCGGAGTAGCAACAGTAGTTACTGTTGACTGTACCGAACTGTAGGTAGCAGCCTTTGGTTATCATATATTTCTTTACAAACACAAACACATCAATTTTGATGATTTCCTCAAGCAAAACATTTGTTTCACGCCGTTTCGTCTCCATTGGGTCAAGAAGCTGTTGCTACATATTTTTGGGGAAGAGAAAGCGAAACTTTTTTATGCTTTTTTGAAAATACAAGTAAGAGCATTGCAGTGGGCAAGAAAGGTCACATCTACTACATACTACATCACCTCTCTTCAAGCAATTATTATTATTATTCATATAACGACTCTACGAAATAAGGCCTTATATGGGAAGTGTTACAAAAACTAATCCGATCGGTATCATTTTCAATAGTGTTCATACTTGGACTTCGGATGGGTACACGTCAGTGTACCAAATCTCATCTCAAGAATTGCGAACTGCAAATTGAATGCAAGACAACAAGGCCGATAAACAAGCTTAGATCGATTCAGAAAGTGACGTCATATCTGAAGTGTCTATTGAAAGTCATTCTACGACTTGTGGTCGGGAGTATAATAAAGGAAAACAAACTGCAAGCAAAAAGACCTCCATACCCTGCAGGTATTCCTATAACAAATCTTCCCACTATTTCCCATTATTCCTAATTTTGAGTAGCAAACGTCTTTGGAACAAAAAAAATTCGAAAAATGCGGTCTATATATTGAACACAAGAAAAGAAACCCACAGTTTGAGCAACTGATTCTGGATCGATCGGTATAATACAAGGCGGATCTATCTCGAAATCTTCGGGTTGCTGCATACAGCCACACAAAGTGAATAAGCGCTTATATCACAAGTTAAGTAGGATGTAAAAAGTTATTTATAGGCGTAGATTGGTTGAATGGCGCTGACTGGCAAAAAGTTGTGAATATAGAGTTTCGGGAAAAGCTAACTAAATTTGATGGTTTGTTCCTTAAATAAAAATGTGTTTTATGAAACGCAGTTAGGAAAAGCGCAACCAACATAACAAAGGATAACATGGGATTAGAGTTTGAAAAGCGATATGAAAAGCTTTTCAGTTTTAAACAGGAACTACGATGCAATAAACATACACACAATCAAGCTTATTTGAATTCGTAAACTTGAGAATAACATAACAAAACGGCAGAGCTTTGTAAGAGGAAAAAGTAACTTGACAGAAAAGTAACTTAACAACGCCATGTGTATTGTGGATGATGTTTGCCTTCGTTTAACACGTTCGCTACCCACCGGCACATGGGTCTATGTGACAGATGTCTTTGAATTGGTTTGTTTACTGCGGCATGTTTACACGTGCTGCCTACTGAACGCAATTGTTAAGCTCTACAATGCTTAAATGTATGAATGAATGTATGATCGGGTTATAGTTATCGAGTATCGCGCCGATGCATGGAGTAGCAAATTAATATTGATATTGATGTCGTATACGGATGTTTTCCCAGAAGACCCTGGCAAACATTCGCATTAAAAAATAGACTTTGAAAAGTTTGGAAACTGAAGCAAAGTTGAAATAAAGAAAACAACTTAAGTAAAGATGAAATTTCATCATTTCATTAGTGTTGCATCTGTTGTGTTAACACTTTTCAGTAACAGAACAATTAAAACCGAGTTTTTCTTGTGTTTGAAGTTTTCTAGAGCTTCAGAATGTCTTTTGATTGTAAGCTTTTTCTGATTTTTTCGAATAGTTTTTCATGAATGAATATGAGACCGAAGACCGAACTCCTTCCAACGGTGCTAACAAAAACATATTTGCTTAGTATATGACTTCCAGAACTTCGTCAAAACAATTTAAACAACAAACAAGTAAGAACATTATAGTCGGATAAGACCGACCTTTAAATACCCTGCGCCACATTATTTTTGTTTTAGAACACAAAAATCATATCTTATTTCTATATAAAGGTATATTTTTCAAGTACGCATTTATGGGGAAGCGCGCCAAAACGCAACCTAATGTAGTACGAGTTTAATCCTTACATAGGGCATGATCCAAAAATAGGCGTAGATGGTCCAAATTTTGTAGAGTTCATTTTTGCGTGAACTTACAATTATGGGTCATTTGTCACCTCCACATATTAAGACTTAGATTTTTTTTTGCCATACAGAGTGTCAATTTTCCTGAAAATCCTTATTAGGGTGGGATTCAAAAACAAATACCTCAAAAACACTGACCTGTAGCTGGGACATAGATGCACATGGACAGAAATCAAATGGACGGACAGGCTTACAAACAGACCTAGAATCATTTTCTGGATCTATCGGTATAGTTGGTTGTAGGTGGGTCTGTCTTGAACCCTTCTGCGTGTTACACAAATACGCACAAACCTAACGTACCCGGCAGCACCGTTAGGGCAGGGTATAACTATTTTGCGCTAAATATATCTGTTTTGCATAGGCTGCATTCACCTGAACAAACTCGAACATTTTTTAAATCGTATTGTATACCGATAGCGTGTATTTGAGTTTCCCGGATACCGACAGTGTTTCGGAAGCGATTACAATGATTAGGATTTTGCATCAGTCCCAATTTGGAAAACTTTAAGAATTTTTCTTATAATTGGCCGGATAAAACAAGAATATGACGTAGACACAGATTTTCTAAATCGACATTTACAAGAAGACGTTTCATCCGTTTTTGATTTTCTTTTGAATACCGAGGTACACAGTATGCACGAGTTGAGTGTATACGTGTCTTAACGTATCTTTAGATGCGGCGTAGAATGTAAATCTCACAAAAGGGATAATTGTAATAGACTTAAGGAAACCGTAGCTATAAACTGTCTGTTCGTTGTTTCGTGAACTATTCCAAGAATTGTTTGTTTATTAAACATCCACGAAAACAAGAAAGTTATTTATATTCGACTAAGGCCGAAAATTCTACACCCATCACATTTACCTAAATAAAAAAAAACATAAGAAACAAAGTAAAAACTAAACTTCCCTAATCTACGACATGGTGGGCGTGCCTGATTTTTCCGTTTAAAATTCAAAAATACGATGTGTTATCAGTTTATGTTGCATTGTAGGCATGTCCTTTAACCGACCTGGACAATTTTCAAATTTCTTTAAAGGCAATATTTTCGTTGCTTTATGAACGGGAGAATGTTTTCAACATGAATTACACAGGTGACCAGATGGACAGATGGACATACGTAGAGGTATTCCGATTTCCACGCTGGCCAAGAATGTTTACACTTTATGGGGTTTTTCAGCTTTGCTTCTAAAGGCTTCGACAAATAAAACTTTGGTATGCTACAATGTAGTGTGACCGCGGCTTGTTTTTCTCACTTTTGTGCAAATACTACAAGACAGAGCATAGAATATACGCGCAAGTTTTTGTGGTTTTAATTTCTGAGTAATAAACAAAAAAGATTTTTAATTTTTTGGCTTTTGAAAACAGAGATGTTATCAACATACATACGGTAGTGTAGGCGTGCCTCTAGAACTACTTGGATACGTCCTCAATACTTAGATGCAATGTTTCAATGTTTCCGTTTGAGGACGACTTTTGCGGCGAGTGGGTTGTTTACCACAGCCATTTCTCCGTCAGATAGACAGATGGACATGCTTAAATCGACTCAGAATTTAAGCTTGGTTCCAATAAAACTAGGATTTTGCTAGAATTTCGAACAAACGAAGAGTGAACTCAGCCAGTTAACATGGATACATGGCGCTTTAAGGTAGCTCCCACCAAGATGGTCTAGAGATTCACGGCATGAGGGAAATGTCCACAAATTGGTTAAAATCGCGCTTAGTTTAACGCGCGCGAGGCTTAACGACATTCACGGGTTTCACCGAAAGACGTAGGCACTAAGAGTAGATGGAATGCCATTATAGCCTATTTAGTAGCTTGGTCGAGTAAAGACACCATTTTCTTTTTAAGGTTTTACGTCTTCAAAATCTGAAATATGTATAAAGTTAGACATGCTGGCCTGCACGACATATAAAGCAATGAAAACTGGGCTTAAATATTTCGAATCTCAAATGCGGTAGAGTAGCTACAATGAGCGCTTGGTAAAGGCATAATACTTGTCGAGTGGATATAAATCCATTAGGCTGCGGCAATAGCCTCCTTGTCTCCTCCCCTTTCCTCGGTTTTGTCTGACGTTCACCGTGTTACACGAGTAGGGACAGTCCCCTGACTGGTCGTTCATGTTTAATAAAAATATATTCTTGGTCCCGATCGATTCTTCGATTTATGCACAAATAAATTTAACAAAAAATTGATGTCGTTTTCGCATATTTTCTTTAATGAAACACTTAAGGGAAATATTGCTTTTTTTTTCTTTCGGTTTCTTGGCTTTAGAGAAAAATCAAACTCAATAAAAGTTTTCAACAATGAAATGGAGTTTTAATTGGTTTTAGTGTACGCGCGCATATATATATATACATACATACATACATACATACACCGTTAGTCGATTATATATCCCATTAGCCTTTATAGGAATGTGTATGTGCATATCGAAGTTTAAGCAAAGCATGCTTATTATTGATTTGTATGATTTGTATTTTGGTTACAAAAGGAAATTGCAACCGAAACGACAAAATTGCACAGCATCATCATTCTAATCATACCGTTTAATAGACGGTAATGATGATTCTTTGTTCATTGCTTGCCTACACGTAAGTATATATGCGTGCAGGCATGTGCATATGCGCGCGCGTTTCTATGTATATGTGTGTACATATACATATAGACATTGAGCAGCCGCTGGTTTATGTAAATTTAATGAGGACACTCTCATCTAGTGTTGTCAGTCAGTGTAAAATTGAAATTTTACCACAGTAAACTATTGCGCTTAAGCGAACATCTCTACTTACAGATGCGCTTAACGGATGGGCGGAAACGCACTTATGAACCTGAAAACGTTGCTTGTTTTCTCCTATAAGTATATGCGTGGAACCTTGTATCGCTAACGGATAGTTTTAATTATTTATGACTTTCTAGCAACACTTTGCAAACGTTTGCGGTCCCTCATAGTCACAGTCACAGTCACAGTCACAGTATTATGTGTGCTGTTACGTAACTCTCATTATTAAACGAGCCCATAAGTGCAACATCTAATATGATGAGAAATACGAATCGATAAGGAAATTGTAGTAAACGTAGTAGCATACGTTCACAAAATTCCGCCCCATCAATTACAACAATTATGATTATTGAATACCCTACAATACGTTGCTTCATTCTTCATCCTTCTTCACACAACATCGATAAACTTATTGAAATTAAATTTTTTTTTTTATTCTTTTCCGATTTTTAACATGACATACATATTTGGGCTTTGTAGCCCATAAACTCTCACTTTCATGAGTTCAGTGATAAGGGACAAAGTCCTAAAAATAGGTCTAAGATTTATGAACTTATTGCATTACATTTATATGTCAAATCACCATTCTGGATCAATTTAGACCATTAAATACTGGAAATCAAACCTGTTTGCCATACGAAGACTCCTCTTCACATCAATAGTTAATGGCATCCAAAAATAATCGCATTTGCTCCAAATTTTTTTTTTTTTTGCGTTAATTAATTGAGTATGAAAAACAGCTATTGTCCAAACAGTCGTAAACTTTTTTAACAACACCGTGTTGTCAGTCTACGAAGTTTTTTGAAAATTATGATCTGCAATCTCGTCACAAGAATACGAAGACATAAAGACATACTTTAGCCGAAGAGTCCTACAAACGAATATATAGATAATCTTATCTAAGTCGATTCAAGTAATGATTCTGGATCGAATGCTATAATGGAAAATGGGTCTGTCACTATACAGATATTCTTACGTAAGAAACTGTCGGTACAGCCAAAACTTTCCTTTAAAAAGTAAGCCTCGGGTATAACAAGTAATAAGATCGCTGTAACCACCGAACAATAAACCAACCTTTTGTCAATTTTTTTGGGGCAAAACAAAAGATAATAGAATAATAATAATTGAAAAGGTTATTAAACCTTAAAAGGTAGTATCCTACGCCACCCTACAGTCATTCATATAACGACTTTTCAAAATAGGGCGCGTTAGTATACCCAATTTCGTCAAAATATCTCAAAAATTGTAGCCTGTATGTTATACACAAATAAACAAGATAGACGGACAGAGGGACGGACAAGCGAACAAGCGAAGAGACAAACTTAGATCGATTCAAAAATGATTCTAAATCGATTCACAAACTGATTCTGAATCGATTGCTGTAAAAAAAGATCGGTTGGTGTTACATAAATTCGCACAAACCTAATATACCCTTGCACCACAAAAGATATGGGATAGAAAAAATGTTTAACTCAATTTCCCACAAATATCCTACGCATTTACGAAAATTTTATTTTAAAGATAATGTGAAAAAAGAATGAAAAGTGTAGCAGTTATGGCGTAGACCGTTTTAAAGAATCACGTTTCGAGAAAAACGAATATCAAGTTTCAACTGCCTACATATCGTCAGATATATATTTGCGACTTCTTGACTTCTTGACACTTTCAATAGAAAAAGGGCTGATTTTCCGAAATTTATTGCTTGCATATAACGCTTGAGACCGAAGCGTTTCCTCTGATTAAGTTTTAATTACAGGCGTCGACATTCAAACATCGAAAGTCTCTAATAGTGATTTCGTATTACCGTTCAAGAAACTCCCTGCAAATCCAAGCTCGCTTACGGTTACATGAAAATATGTGACATTAACGCCACACCAAGATAACTATTAAGAACAATCATTTTATCCTCGGGCATCACATCGCGACAAAACGCACCTAATTGTAGGGTAATGGAGATACGTATCCATTTTGTAATTTTATTTGGTCTTAATCTTTAGTAAAAAGCTTTACTAATGTGAAACATTGGCTGTAAGATGTGTATGAGTGCGTTTGCAATTATATGCATGTATGTGTGCATGTATATATTCCGTTCATCAAGCTGACTGTAAAAAACTTTTTCATTATTACATCAAGCTGTCACATTTCTTTCTGAAAAGTATGAAATTTCCTACGAAGAATTACTCCAACAACAACAGTAACAACAACAACAACAAGCAAGTGATGATGCAAAAAAATTTTTTCTTTGCTATACATTTGCATAGCAAGAGCAGTCAGTCAGCAGCTTTCAGTCTAACATTATGAAAAATTACTTCTGGGTCCTATTTGTAGGGAGCAATGTGTTATATATGCAACTTAGTTATACATCATCATCACCATAGCGACGCTGAACAGCTGATTTTTTTTTGTAAATTAAAGGTGAAAATGAAAAGTTTCTAATAAAAGATTTTTTAAACATTTCCTATTAAAATTTAAATAATTCGTAACTGAAGGCATAGTTAAAATGTGAATTTTCTCACAAACACGAACAGATTGAAGAGACTAGGACTGAGCTAGGATTTCAAATACAATACGAGAAGTTTTTCACTTCTGCATAAGAAGTGAGTGACAGTTATTCGTCAATTTTGGACAATTCCCCATTGACACAATACATACATGAATGAATGAATGAATGAAAGAATCAATGACGGAACTAATGAATGATTGATGGAACGAATGAATGGATGAATTAAGTAATGAATGATTGATGAAATGAATTAATGATTGAATGAATGAATGAATGTATAAATGAGTTAATAAAAGAATGAATAAATGCGTAAATGAAAGAATGAATAAATAAAGGAATGAATAATTGAATGAACAAATGAATGAATAAATAAAGGAATGAATAATTGAATGAACAAATGAATAAATGTGTAAATAAATGAACGAAGTAATGCAAGAGTGAATGAATTAGTGAATGACTGAATGAATGTGTAAATGAATGAACGAATTAATGCAGGAGTGAAAGAATAAAGGAAGGAATCAATTAATGATTAAATAAATGAGTGTTTGGTGGTATGAATGTTCAATTGAATTAATGATTGAATGAACGAATGAATGCGTGAATAAAAGAATGAATGAATAAAGAAATTAATGATTGATGGAATGAATGAATGATTGAATAACTGAATGAAGCAATGAATGAATGAAGGAATGAATGAATGAAGGAATGAATGAATGTGTGAATGGAAGAATGGGTGACGGAACTAATGAATGAATGGATGAATTAAGTAATAAATGATTGATGAAAAGAATTAACGATTGAATGAATGAATGAATGTATAAATGAGTTAATGAAAGAAAAGATAAATGCGTAAATGAAAGAATGAATAAATAAAAGAACGAATAATTGAATGAATTAATGAGTGAATGTGTAAATAAATGAACGAATTACTGCAAGTATGAATGAACTAATGAATGAATGAATAAATGTGTAAATAAATAAACGAATTAATGCAAGAATGAATGAATAAAGGAAAGAATCAACTAATAATTAAATGAATGAATGTTTGCTGGAATGAATATACGATTGAATTAATGAATGAATGAACGAATATATGGGCCTAAGCAAGGTGGCGAAGGAATACGACTTTTACTTTGCATCGCAGAGTAATGAACACGACAAGACTCAACCAAATGATGAAGATACGAAATGTACATGGGATGTGGGGGAAAAAAAAATAAAATAAGGAATATGTAGCTACAACATCTTGCTGATGTCTCATAAATGGTCGAACTGAAAGGCAAGATGTCCTCTGAAATAAACTATAATCTGGTTAGTACAGGCTTATTTTTCATACCGTACCGTAAATAAGATTTCTCATGAAAAGTAGACCTTTACACGGTGACAGGGTCTAATATGTGGTCTTTTATGACGAAAATAGAAGAATAATGAACGATCGTGTAATAATAGTACTAAGTTAAGTTAACAAAAAGTAATAATAAGTTAAGTTTGCTTTGGATCTCGTCAATTGGCATTTTGGGCATCCTCCAGCATGAGGGTTTTTACGGAAAGTATGCCTTCACACTAAAAAAGAGAGGACAACCTATTGTATGTTATCACGAAAAAGAATGAGTCGACTATGTTAGGTGAAGTGGCGTAGAATATTTAAGGTCATCATTGCCCAACTGTAACGTTTTGTTTGTTATATCCTACACCCCCTGTGGTACAAGGGTATATTAAGCCTGTGTGAATGTATGCAACTTCGAGAAGTTTATAGAAAGATTCAGAATCATATTCTCAAGTAATCTAAGAGTGTCTGTCCGTCTGTTTGTCTTGCTTTGCTTTAGTTTAACTTACACGCCGCAAATTTTTGAAGTATTTTGGGTGAAATTTGGTACGCTGATGTGCTATAGTCCTAGAACGAACACTATTGAAAATGGTTTAGACCGCGGCACTTTTTCGACCGCTTCCTCTGTACATTATTTTGAAAGCTTATTGCATGAATAGCTGTAGGGTGGTGTAGGGCATTTAATGATGAACCGTGTCTTTGTTTGTTTTTTATTTGGTGCAATACTTAGAAAAGTTCAAATATAGAAGAAGGGCAAGAAAGGGAGTAAAGCTTGTACTTATTGCTTCGCTTCTAACGTGAGAAATATAAAAAAAGTTTCTTCATGAAAGTTGTTTTAAAGGAAAGCGTTTTGAGAACATATGAATCGTATCGTGGGTTGTACGGAATACAAGCAACTCCATCACAAATGAGGCAGAAAGGGAGAAAGCTAGAGCTGATCATATCGAAGGTCCCGATTGCTGTACAAATCTCTTCAGAAAGACTGCTGTCTCAACTGCTAAACCAACCCGAAATTTCGCCCCGATTCCCTAGAGAGAATCTAATATGCTTCCTCTCTTCTTTTCGGTATCGCATATTAAAAATTATTTTTTAACTTTAGGCCTTTCTGATTAGCCAGATAATTGCGTGCGATTAGCTTGTTGGATGAATTGTACCTACGACAACTAAAATTGAGAAACGAAACGAAAAGTAACCTATTTTTGAATGTATAAAGAGATTTTATTGTTGTTTTTGTGTTTGTCTTTGTTAGTTATCTCTTGTAGACGAAGCACTTTTCCATGCAATGTCAGATTGAAACTAAAAAATTTTTTAAATATTTTCCTATTTTAGTTTACATACATTCTTACGTGTGCATCGATGTGCGAGAGGGTGTGTGTGCATAGCTAACTTTGCGGTGACGTTAATTGCGCACACAATCATTCGCACTTAGTAAGCTCTAGAGCAGGCAACAATTTTTTGTTAAGAAATTCCTTAACTACATTCTTCAATACCGAATAATTTTTACATTTTCCCGTAAACTAACGTTGGCTTATTTGCTTTCTCTCTCTCTCTCTCTCTCTCTCTCTCCCCTCTCTCTCTCTTTCTTTCTCCCTTTCCATATCACCGCACGTATCTTTGTAACATCATCCGCTTGCTCAGCTTTCTACCCATTCTATCCATTAACTCGCTACCCTTGTCGCTTTACTCCTTACATAATATCTACTTCTTCCGTTTCCGTATCTAGTTTCTGTCTAGTTTGACTCTATTGTTCAGCAGCTGGTTTTTAATTTTGCTTTTGCTTTACACTATCTTCTTACATATGAATATAATTTCATCTCATGAATAAAACGAAAAATGAAAAGAGAACCAAAATATAAAACAGAAGTAAACAAAAAAAAAAAAAGAAAAGAAAAAAATGGAAAAATATTTTAAGACTTTTCTACGAAAATTTTTGTTTTCGGGGGTGCGCGAAGGGATGCAAAAGGGTGCAAAAAACATTTATAGACATTCTTATGGGGAAAAGGGTGCAGTTGTGTGTAATGTGGTTGCCTTCACATATCTTTAATTTTAATGCTATTTTATCTAATCATCTTTTCTTCATTGTCTTACATCGACTTCTTAAATTTGATGGCTTTCTTGATTTTTCTCTGTTACAAATCGTGTAATAAACTTAATGGACGTACGTTAGCCGGTGTTCAAGTGTAACGGCTCGTAATGGCCGACAAGGACATATATTTGACAGTTTATCGATAGTTTTCGAATACTTTTTAGGCTTATGTGTCCTTAATAAATAGCTTCAACTTGTTGGATGTGATAGTCCATAGAATGCAAGCCAGTCTGGGTGACAAATTTTTTTTTTGTTTTTCTTTTCGCCAAACAATTGTTTGTTTAATCTTGCAGCGATTATTATTTCCTTGATGGCGTTTAACTTTTAAAATTAGTTGTCTTCACTTCAGCGCATACATATACTGTATGCATGCAAAGACGCAACCAGATGTTAAAATTCCACACGCTTCAGATAAAAACCAAAGAAAAAAAAAAGAAAAGAAGGCATAGCATAGATAATACACTCAGTCAGTCATTTGTAAGTATACTACAATACAACAAAAAGACTCAGTACAGCAACGATGACGTCAAATATGAAACAGAACAACAAGTCTAGAGGTCTCCAAAAAATCGTGCCATGTCAACCACATGCTCTCTGCGGATTCTTTTCTCTATAAAAACTTCAACTCTTATAAAGAAATGAGAAATGTGTATGACATTTGAAGGAGATCTCTTAAATAACCTTTAAGTATTTAATTTGTCATAAATCATACGCTCTATTGCCCTTACATTTTCATGATTTTCCCGAATTTGAGTAAAGAGGTGTAGGTAAGAGAGAACTATAGCATACGTAAGAGAGAGGTAGAGAGAGAAAGAGAATTAAAAAAGAAAAGAAAAAGAAAATGAGTAAAATAAGAGGGAAAAAGAGAGAGAGTAACTGGGGGTGAGAGAGAGAGAGAGAGAAAGAGAGAAAGAGAGAAGGAGAGAGATGACTGACGTTGCGGGTAACCATCGTTTACAACAAATACAACAAATTTTTACTGCAGCCACACAATGAGAATTGACAAAAACAAATAACAACAACAACAATAACAACAAGAACAACAGCAAAAACAACAGCACCAATAAACAAACTATTGTACTACAAATTTTTATTTGTATGTTAAGACGGCCAACAACAATGTCATTATGATAATCGTCATGATGAAAGGCTGCCGCAATACGATGACATCCAAATAGAAACGAGTCAACGTTCGAGAATGACGGGTCATTGAGCCGCTTTTGTAACTGCAAACTACATCATTTATCAATATACGTAGTAAATAAAGAAAAAGCAAAAAAAACAAAAAAAAAATAAATTAGTGAAGAGAACCAAAAAAAATAAATAAATAAATAAATAAATAAATAAAAAGTAAAAAAAAAATGAAAAAGAAGAAGATTTAACAAAAAAATAAAATCATCATCGCAACTGCGTGATGATGACGGCATAAGATGAAAATATTGTCACTTCAAAAGTTTATCGGTTTCATACGCGGAAAAGTGAGAATAAAAAATCAAAAAGTACACACTTCTTAAAAATTTTACTTTTTAAGCCCGAAAGTAGGCAACGGATTTTACGTACGTTTTCCTTACTATTTTTTTCCGTTTTTTATTTTTTTATTTTTATTAACATTCGTTGTGTAAATGCTGCAAATACGTACAAGATACACACATATCTGTAAGTGTATGCATATGTGAATATGTGTGTGTGTGTATGTGTGTTTGTTTTTACGTGTATATATGTTTGCATAACACATACCCCTACATAATGATGTGTATGTTGAAACTATTATATTTAAATAGGAATTGTTTTTTTTATTTTTTTTTTGCCGACTAAATAGAACGGTCACGCCACGTGTGTTCGTGTGTGCATCGACTTTTTAAGCCGGTTTTCCAGCTGTTGTAAGGCACACATACAAATGTTCACGCATGTACTTTTCACCAGGTCTAAAGAGATAAAAAGATGCAGATGCGAGAGTGAGAGTGAGAGCAAGCAAGAAGACAGAGAGGGAGAGAAATTTCAGGGAAACAAATAACGGAAATCGAACCTGGAGTAATAACCATACCCACATACAAACTCACATATACATATATATATATATATATATATATATAATTACATTACAGCAGTGTGCAAGCAAGTTCGAACTCTCCTCTATGCCGATCCTTTTGCAGTTGTTAATATGTATGTATTTTTCTGTGACTTTGCGAAGAGCATTATATGCGTTTTCATTTCATTGCATTTCTTTAGATTTCTTTGCATGCAACAAAAAAAAGTGTTTTTTGTGCAGCAGCCTTTCGACTAAGTTTGCTTTCTTGTTAGTTGCTCTTATATAGGCAGAGCTTCTTTTGCATTGTCGTGCTTATCATGATGATACGATACATGCTTACAAATGCTTGCACAGACGTGAACGTAGATACGTATAAATATCCCGAAAACTTGAAGCATTTTAAACTTCAAATCTCACTCTCTGCATTCTCTGTCATTCGCTTTCTCTCACTGCCACTCTCTTTCTTTCCATCTCTGTGCATATTCGAATTCCCTGCATTGTGTTTTTTTTGTTTCTTAGTGACTTAGAAGCCAGTGCTGCCGAAATATCTTGAGTTATTATTATCATAAAGAATTCGTATTTGCAGTTAAATGAATTGCAGCGAAAGAAAAATGGCTGTTAGGAACGCTTTTCAGAATGAAAAAATAAAACACTAATGCCCCGAATCGTTAACGCATTTGCTAATTTGAGCGATGCCAAGCTACGTTTGCTCAATACAATGACAATTATCCAGCGAACGTCGGAACACGTGCGCAACAAGTCGAAGACAACATTTTTTTTTTTTTCATTGCATCTTAACTTCGCCAGATATTGTTCGCTACTGGTTTTCCCTTTGTGTCGGAAATTCTACCAAAGACTGACATTTTTGCCGATATTCACCCACGCTAATGACGTCTAACTTATATTTTGAATCGAAAAGAAAAAAACGCACATTTTTGCCATGTTTCCGCGAACTTGCAAAAGCCATGCGCCGAGTGAGGAGTAAATGTGATAAGCCAAAGTCCATGTTACAAGTGATATGTAAAAATATCGTTACGGAGAATTTTATACTTTCCGTCGCCAAGTTCGGCTAAACTGCAACTTTAAGATCTCCTCAACATCTCAAGCATATTTTGTTAAAACTTATTCGGTTTTCCTTATGCACAGACGAAATGAGCTAATGAGATATTCAGTTTAGACATAATAGCCTTCAAAGCCATATAGTACTTGCCCTGCTCATGGTAATTGGCTTCGTTCATTTGAAGGGGCGTTTGAACCAGTAGCATACCTATTACGTCGGCAATTAAAATTCAAGTTTTTTTTCGGTGCTGCTTCCGTTGTAGACAGAAGGACTTATACGAATATTCACCTTCTTCATAACACCTTACAAACCGATTTCTAACCGCTTGATAACTTACCGCATTCTCATTCCAAGTCAACTTAGTCATCTGTTACGTAGCTTCAGTTGCATTCGTTCCCATTTTAACACACAATAACATTCAATGCCGTAAACGGTATCCGTCTCTTTACACTTTGACGCCCACTGCGCACCAGCTTGTAAACAACTTAAACTTGCACCGTACAAGCATTACGTTTATCGGCATTTTCTACAATTGAAATTTTGCAAAAAATTTTAATACACAGAACTTACTTGTGTATCCAGTAGAGCTGCCACGCTGGCACGCCAAGTGTATGCCAGCATTCATTAATCTTTACAAAAACGGGCCAAAAGAATTAACGCAGGGTCTCGTTGGGTCAGACGTAGTCTAACCATTGATATATTGCCTTGAAATTAACTCAATTCTCGTAATGGATCGAGTCCGCAGAGGTAACAATACCGTTGTTAACAACATTTGATGATTGAAATTATCAGATATAATCTCAATATTGACCTTGTGGGTTAGAAATATACTCAGCTTAAACAGATTAGACCCCGGTAC
>CCAG010023635.1:0-157098 GCA_001077435.1 Glossina morsitans morsitans
GCCACTGTTGCTCCTTTCATTTTGTATTTTGAGTTTATCGCGAAATTATTTAAGGAGAACTTGGTGAAAGATCTTCTATCTGCAATGGGTTAAACCAAAGCGATATTCCTAGCACTGACTCCTCCCATTACGCTTCATCATTAGCTGAAGGTTCGTCAAATAGGATTGCAAACCCTCACCCAAGTCAATTAATCCCAAACTAATACATTATGATAAGAATATGTTAGCGCAGATCAGAAGAAAATTGTACGAAGCATCAAGCGGAGAACGCTCGGTATTGACACAGTGTTCCGACAGCGACGTTTGTAGTTCGATAGAAAGGTATGAAAACATTTCGCTTTATATTCTCCTCTAAATTGCTTACTTATAAGGATTCTTGATTAATGATAGATGACGTATGAAAAAAATTCCTTATATTTTTCGATGGAAATAATAAATGCGAGCAAATTAATCAATAATCTGCTTCGTAAACATGTATCTGGCGTAATATTAATGATCGTTTTAAATATTTGAAAATTTGTAAAAGAGAAACAAAATAAGAGAATTTCTCAAATATGTTAAAATGTAATTCAGAAGAACGCCTACATTCACACATTTTTGCGTCAGTTGGTCGGTTTCGTTTTCACTTTTATTACTTAGCGGTAATTAATACTCTCGGGAAGTCCTTATACCTACGTAACATACGTAACAATTTTTTATTTCATGAAACTGCGGTATTTTCCCTCTGATCTTTTCCTTTATGTTTTTTATGTTAAATGGTCATCATTACATTCATTTGAAAATAGTTTTAGAGGCATAGCACACGCGTTTTAAGGCCTAACAAAATTTAATATAAAAAAAAAAGAAAAAAAAAAAACGTAAGAAATTTAACAACAGTCAGCAAAGGATCACGCTATGGCTAACGATAAGAAAAAGTGAGAGAGCAAGAGATTAGCGAAAAAGAGAGAAACAGCGATCAACATCGTTGGTGGTAGTGGCGTTGGTGGTTGACGGTCTTTAATATTTAAACGTTTTCGGCTTAGGCGTTACATTTCGTTCACCTTTTTCTTTTTTTGTTGTTGTTTGTGCATAAATGTGTGATACTCTGATTAACGTTTATTGTGTGCCTTACGTGTATTGCGCTGTGAGTGTGAGAGTACGTGTGCGTGCGTGTGCAATAGGGACATCGTTGGGGGAATTGAGGAATTGCGGCAGACTTGATGGTGGCAAATATACGAGACGTTGCAAGCAGTTAATGCTTGAATGCTTCGCTTAACTTCAAAAGTCACTCAAATACACACACAAACATACTTAGGCACCCTTGTTCAGATAACGTTTTGGGTTAGCGTACGTGGTTCGGTTGACAGCATTAGTGACAATAATGGTGTGATGCAACATTAGAACTCATGACATCGAAAATCATGTGCAAAAGGCCGCAAAATGCGTCTTTTTCAAGTAAAACAAACCGCATCCTGACGCAACGATAAGAGAAGAAATTTTAAAAATTTAAAACCTAGAGGACTCCCCCTTTATGACAATCTCCAAGTTGATTGACGTTAAACATTTTCTTCAGAGAAAGTTTGCGAAGAGTAATACGACTGTGCCTGCATCTAACCCCACAACTTTCTCTTTTACTTCGTTGTCGCCGACATGTAATATTTTGTTGAAATTTGTGTTCTATCGAGTGATAATTATATTGATTAACCATGCGCGTGCAAGCGTATGTGTATGCATTTCATTCATTTTACCTACTGCCTACTGTGAATGTGTGTGTGGTGCAAGTGTTGATATCTTTGCATATATTTGTATGCATAACTAAAATGCGTCACAAAATAAAATTCGTTTTGGTAAATAAATCAATTTTTTTAATACCGCTCACCAGTCTATATCATCCCCTGTCCGACTTTATCAAAAATTATCAAAACCCTGCGTAATGTGGTTAAAAATTTTAATGACCGCTTCTTTAACTTACAAACATATATTAAAAGTTTTTATTGTGTGACAATCTCTATGATATCAACCTTTTATTGATAAAAAAATAGAAATCGCTTTTGTGCTTTTTAAAGCCCTTGCTTGGAAAAAAATAAGAAAAATTACAGTTGAATGTTTTGGCGAACGCATTCGTTTATTGGCTTGTCTGCCTGTTAAAGGATTCTTAGTGGCTCTATGCCAACACGTTTCCTTTCACTGCCTGTGGAATTCTGAAGTACGTTCATTGAATGTCTCCGTTGTGGTCTGGGCGATCAAAACCAAATAGTCGATGTAGAGCGGTAAAGAGAGTAACTACTGTTATTGCATTAGGCGTTGAAAACGTACATATTAAAAAGCATGACATCCCGTCCGACACGTGTTAAACTTGTCAGGAAAACACCACAGTTACTTGGATCATTTGGATAGAATGGAAGATTGTGTGCGCCACCGCTCCTCTGAAAAGACCCAGGTGATCATAACTTTGCTCCTTTCCGACCAACCGAGCAATCGCACGAGTCATGAATTGCTTGAGAAAATATATCGTTCCCCTACAGAGTTGTTGCTCGAAAAATGGCCAAAACTTCTTGCTTCACTTGTGCTGGAAAAAAATAAAAACGAGTAAAACGCTACTGCGTTCCACGGGTCTGCATTAAATATCCTACACTAGCCTGCAGTTATGCATATAACGTCTTTTCAAAAAAGACATTACATGGGAAGCGCTCAAAGTGGAGAAGGGGTTCGAACCAATTTCGTCCTGGGGGCAAAATTCGCTAGAGTAGCTAATTTCACTAAAATATCTCAATGATTGCGACGTCTATATTGAATAACAGAGTATATGGACAGACGGACAGAAAAGCTTCAATCGATTCAAAACTTGATTCTGAATCGACCGGAATGATGAAAAGTGACTCTGTCTCAAGCTATTGGATGTGTTGCATACTTCCGCAGAAGCCTAATATTCCCTTGTACCACTCTGCAGGGTATAACGATGATAGTTTATCGAGTCTGTAATATTCGAATAAACAATAGCTTTATAATACTTTTTTACAGTATTTTGAATATTTTAATATCTTATTTTCTTATTGGTATCACTTACGGTACACGTCAATATCAACTTCACTTTCTATTTTTTCACAGAAAAACACGTTCTTTCAGAAACGCAATAATTAGCGACAGAAGTCAGTCTTTGTCAATAGCTAACGTTTCTTCGGTTTGTATCTTACTAAAAACCGATACTGTGCGTCTAATTTGTACTCTTTTCCCTTTTCACAAATTCCTCATCTTATCCTATTTATACACCTCTAATGAAAAATATATTAAATTTGTCTGGATGCATACGCCACTCCAGAGAACTTAACATGGGTCGCTTTTATTACACCAATGTATTCAGCAGAAGCATTCGCTGAATCGAATTACGCTTGCTTGTCACCTGTCTGTATGTCTGTCTGTCTACTGGTCTGTTCATAACGTCTTATATGTACTCATGTATTATATTCCTAAACTCTAACGCATTAACGTGTTATGACCCAAGCGCCAAAAGCGCTTAGGATCGAATCATTTTCACTATCAACTAAAAAAACACATTTGTAATTTGCTAACATTTCTCGGCAAGAATCAGTGACAGGGAATAGATTCGGAAACGAAATCTTCTTTCATATAAACGTTCCAACAAAGAACAAGTCCTTGCCCGGTAAAAAGATGCAATTCGTCAACAGGAATCAATTTTATTCAATATTATCCGCCTAAGTGGCCGAGTGGGCAAGAGTCGACTAGCAATTCAAGGGCCGTGGGTTCAAACCTCAAGTGCAGTAATTTTTTTAAAGATAATAATAATAATAATAATATTAATAAAAAAATAAAGTCTTAGAATTTATACTCTGACTAAATTTATATAATAATAATAATAATAATAATAATATTCAATATTAAAATTTCGATCTAAAGAATTTGAGTCGGATGAGATAATTATTTGAATATCTTACCGAATAAAAAAACGTTTTTGAAAAATAAATTTTCTATAGTGAAAAGCTCCAATTTTTGAAATATTTTATGCTGAAAATCAGTTTCTAATAATAATTTCATATGACAATAAACTGCACCAAATCTGGATTCGCCCTCATAAGTGGCTAGCTTTTATAGAAAAAGATAGGTGAAGGCGAAGGGCGTTTTGGGCCTCTTATGTTATGTAAGGGTTCGCTTGAAAAATGCGCTTTTACATGCAAAGAAACCATAAGTTCAGGCATCTTGTCACGAAAGCAAATAAAAACTCGCATTACAGAAAGCTGTGTAGGAAATTTAATGATCAGGGTTGTTCGCTTGCAATATTTGTACTTTTTTCATTTTTAGGCAAGTAAGAAAACTATACTGGGTTGCGATCGAATCTTTTGTGCCCATCGCCATGATACTATAAAAGCGTAGAAAAAAGGATAAGAAGTAAATTTTCATACTCATATGCTAGAATTCCTAGCATATGTAATACATACACATATTAATAAGTGCCTGTGTGCATTTTGGGCAGCGACATCTCTTGGTGAAATTGATAAACGCGAAGTATCAACATACAGAATGGTTAAATTCGATGATTTCAATTTTTTTCCACATAAAATAACTGTGTTCCATTTAACATTATTGGGTTATTCAGTGTGCAGTATGCAGACGCTAGTCATGGAACGCTCAAAATTACGTTTTCGACATTCATTACTTTTGTTGTTTAATTTAAGCAAATCTTCTGACAATGAGTTGCAAGACTTATTGAACGAGAACTCAGTTCAAAATCTTAAAGAACATTCGAGCAACTTAGCAGTTGATGAATCAACTATTTCTAGACGTTCACATGCGACAGGAAAGATTCAAAGTGAGTGAAAATGGGTGTCTTACGAATTGACTGTGAACACATTGACCGATGTATTCCTACACAAAAGACGTTCGGCTACAAGTTAAGAGAGCGAAATACCGTCGCACCCATCGCACTCACCAGATATGCCGACTTTTGACTACCACTTGTTCAGATCGATGCAGCACGGCTTGGGTTGCACACGGTTTCGAAATGCTGAAGAAGTGCGAAAATGGGTCGATGATTGAATCGCTGCCAAACCAATATCGTACTTTCGACACGGTATCACCATGTTCCGGGAAAGATGGGAAAAAGCTGCAGAAAATGAGTAATAAATGCCTTTTTGAAGTGAAAAAGTGATCAGAACACGTGCAAGCACCTTGTATATGTGTACAAATGAAAGTCTATTTACAACAAAATAAAGCCCAACATGAGCATGATTGCGTATATAATTTTGTTACTTGACCTTTTATTGATTTGTGTTCAGGAAGCAAGTCTTGCCAAAGCAAACTTACTGGACAAATAAGATGGTCATCCGTGCTTGCCCTGTTTGCCTGGCTCTTGTTATTTGTTTGCAAATTTCTAAGGATTTTTTCCTTCTCAAAATTTTCAACTATTACTCAATTTGTCGAAAATAAAGAAAATTCTAATCAACCGCAACGATAATATTGTGGCCCTTTGCAAAACATGAAAGAGAAGACTTTGTAAACAAGAATTTGCATAAAAGTTAATCTAATTGAAGGAAACGGAATGAAAAGCAAAAACAAAACTTTTGTTCAATTTTTCACTAATAATGTGGCCGTAAAAATTTGCATTATTTTCGCTTGTCATCGTGCCGAGCTGTCTAGCTTCAGCAGGTATTGGTCGAACTTGTTGGAAATAGTTTTCGAAGAGTGAAAGGTGTTACAATTTGAACTCTAAATAGTAAGCAATTAACAGTGCAACCGCAAACAAAACGAGATGCAGAGGATCTTTTCGCCCCGAGGTAGCAAATAATAGTGAAAATGCCTGAGGAAGAAGAGGAAGAATGTCGCCCTTTTTTTTTTTTAGCTACTGGTGAGAGCGTTTCAAATGCAAGTGTTGGCCATGTATTTACATTAATTCTAAACATAGAAAAGGTTTCGTTATGTCTGAGTTTTTGGATTTTTCATCGGAGTTTTTTTTTCTTTTTTTTTTTTTTTTTTGATACATGCAGGAGTTGATTTGGGAGAAGTAGAAGAAAAAAATTGTTGTTTGTTTTCTTTTTGCTATTACCACCTACAGAGTGAATCGTTTTCCAACCATTTGTCTTCATTTTTGTTAATTTTCGAACGATATCTTTCTTCAACAATTATTATTGTTGTTGTTGTTTTTTCTTTTTTTTTCTTTTTCTTTTTTGCATATCCATATTGACAATAAAGTCATCAAAACCAATACCATGATCGATTATCAACGCATATACATAGCTTGCCTTGCATGTTGTGTGTGTTTGCTGTCATTGTTTTAGTAGATCCTGCCGTGGCGTTACCAATTAGTTTAGCAAAGTTTAACTTCACATTCTTTCCTTTTGCCATTAGCTTCGCATTCTTAAATTAAATTAAAAATTCGTTTTGCGTTTTCTAGCAAAGTAAAATGAAAGAAAACAAGAGTCCTCTGCTCGCTTGAAGAAATATTTTAATTTCTCTGATAAAGAGGAAATGGTTAGAAAGAAAAGAAAAGGAAAAATATTTTATATTATTCTTCCTGCTAATAAGCCTTAGACGATGCATTAGAAATAGAAATTAACGACAATCTGAAAGAGAAAGAGATTCTGAACGTTGCTTCAGAGATTTACGAATTATTTTATTTTTCTTATTTTTCTTATAATCTTAAATGATGTCTTTATATAGTCAAGAATACTATGCAAAAAGATTTATGGAGATCAAATCCTTTATTAAGCTGCAGGACTTGACTTTGTCTAACGTTTTTTTAAAATTTTAATCCGAACCCGAATTTTGCCGAAGTCATGTTTTCGAGCTGGAGCTTAGTGCTTCGAGTCTTTAAACGATCTTTAACTTCAAGAGTATCATCTATAGCTTCCTGTTAATATTACCCATCAAATAGGTGGATTTACAAATTTATCGACAGAACTTTGGTTCGGCTTGGCAATTTCTTCAACTCTCTCTTATATATACGGGTTCCTACGAAAACTGAATGTGTATATAGTGAAAAGGTATAAATTTCCAATACACCATGGTGAAAATTGTTTCGTATTGGTAGATTGACAAAGAAACAAACCTTACCGAATTTGGACCGTGTAGGTCTACTTTTTGTAATACCACCGCATACAAGAGTTCTCATGTGCCAAAAATGCCTTATATTTGGCCATTTTATGATGAAATTCTATACATGATAGTAATTTGATATAAAAACTATGTGAACCAAGTTTGAACAATATGGGCCTTTTTCCCTACTCCATGCAAGCTTTCTCACCAATAGTGAACCCTTTAGAAAAAAATTTAATTTTTAATATTTTATGATGAAAATGAATTGTATAGAATACCAATTTAACACAAACATTTGTAGTAAAGAACTTGGACCATATAGGTCGATTTTGTAGACCCCTACATATGAATGAATTATCATGAAAAGCTAGCTCTTATAGAGAGAAACTCAAAAATAATAATATTTTTACACAATTTCAGATCGCGTAACGTGATGTTCTGAGAATCCTCCAATGTATGAAAACAATGCACAATTTTTCGTGAGTTATAACCAAAACGACCGAGTAGGTGTTAGGCGAAGTGGTGCATGGTATCTAATTGTCGGCTTTGGGCGACTGTATTGTTCTTAATTATTTTACGAGATACTTTAATTTGTTTTTCGTAAACAAATTCGAAGAAGTGACCGAAAAATTTGTAAATGAAAGGTATTATCGCTTAATCGAAAACAGATGTCGTTGTCACTTCTCTCAATATCAGATGAGAGTTTCCGGTTAAGTTTTGGTCATTGTTTTGCTTTATTGATTTACAGGCAAATTTGATTATTAGTTGTTGTCGTTTTTCTGCTACGCAATAATTTCCGCGAGTATACGAATTGTGTTCAAAAAAAAAAAGATGACTTTTTTTGTTTTTGAAAAATACTTAATTATCCACTAATATCTCTTTTGTCCCCTTCAAAGTAATATTCCTTAGATATAACAGATTTGTGCCAGCGCTTTTTCCAATCCTTGAAGCGCTTCTGATATGCGCGCCTTTGGTATGGTCTTACTCTCTTCAAGCGATGCGGCCTTTGTTTCCTTAATCGCGCTAAAACTCTGTTCTTTAACGGGTCTTTTCAGTACTGGGAACAGAAAAAGTCGCAGATGGCCCACTCCTGTAAAAACGGTGGCTAAGGCATGGCTACGGTGTTGTTTTCGCCCAAAAACTGACGAATAAGCAATGACGGGTGACGTTTCATGCGCAAAGTTGCCTGCCATGAACCAACCGATATGCCGACATCTTCAATCACTTCCCTAATAGTGTTTCGACGATTCTCCATGACAATCTCATTATTAGCGGCGGAAGATAAAAGCCTAAGTTGTGTAAGTGAGATAAGAGGATGTGAATTGTCGCAACTTCCTAGGCAGGGAACTCTAAGCTCTTATAGCGGAGATTAAAAAACTCTTTCGACTCCTGCCGCAGGATAATGTTATTGGGGTTAAGAAGAAGTCTAGCTTTAATGAAATTAACGAAAAAACAATATAGAAAGCGTAGAACATAAGCTGAGATATGGTCATATAGCGTCAATATCTACATATCTAACTAAACGATAACATAATAGTTTGGTTTGAAGAATTCATGGAACTATAAGCTTGTAGGGCATAAATTATGAGTGGCATAATTAAAGCTTTGACCACTCTAATCTTGACTTGCATGGACTTAGAGGCATTAAAGGAATAAAACTTTCTAAGTAGGAAATTGACCCGAGAGCAAAGGCATTTTATGTGTGCACCAAAACGTAACTTATTATCGATAATCAGGCCCCAGGTATTGCAAGGTATTTGCAATTTCAACATTGGCACCATCTACTCTTAAAGCAAGATTCAGATATGCATTCGGGGGTCGACACCTTATCGCAAATGTTTTAAATTTCACCTCAAGTTCATTCGCAGCCACTCAAGGAGAAATGTCCAAATGGTAGTCAATGTTAGGTTGATATCCTTCCAAATTATCTGCACTCTCCGCAAATGAAATCCGCAAATGGTCAGCAAATGCGTAGGCATTATGCTACGCCAGGTTAAACATTTCGAAGAAATCATTCAAAAAACACCGCGAAGAGCAAAGGGCAAATGATTGAGCCCTGAGGCACACCTATGCGCACCTTTAGCGGCTTAGATATTTCCTTTTAACCTTCAAAGAGTACGCCTACAATGCCCACATTTTTCTTGTTACTCATAACACATACATAGAACAAATTTTCACTTTTATTCTGAAAATTGAAAAAATCGTTCGCGCCCGCCCAATATAATAGAGTATGAAAAATTAGTTGTTCTCCTTATGCTCAAATCGCGGTGAGGGGAAAGGAATGCACCGCATATTTATTATATATTTTTCATCATGCTTGTGCCTGTCATCGGATCACTGGGGATATTATTGTATTTTTTCTTTTTTTTTTTGTAACCAAATCATCACCAAATTCTTTGATCTCAGTCAGTGCACTTTTTTCATCTGTTCAGTTAGCTTTCTATTTAATTTTTTGCATGTCTTTTCCTCTCTTTATTCGATTCTGTTTGCCATCTATCTACCCAAGTGTTTATGTGTGGCTAACGTTAATATTACTTAGTTTCAGATAAATTAAATGAAGACTTCATCCCTTCCATAGCTTTTACTAAAATGTTTATCTTTCGTAATTTTTATCCAAACATTCCTTTTTACTAATCTCTTAGATTCACCATAAGACACTTTTTGCAAGCAAAATTGAACGCATGATTAATCTTAGATCTCGACCGCATACAGCAAGTGAAAAAGAATTGATAGATTTTCTTGTAAATCCTATATGTTTGTAGCAAATTTATCAAGAGGAGTATTAATGAAGCAAAGCAGTGACCAGCCTAATGTGTCCACTTAGCTATGCCCCTCCCTCTCTCTCCATTTATTGGTTTTATGTGTATGATATGCGAATCGCTCTACATAGACTCCATCCTGCATATCAAGCAGTGATAGTTTCTTAAACAAAACTTTCCTTTTAAGCAAAATAACTAGCAAAGAGGCAAAAGGATGGAGGATTTTCAAACCCAGAATAGAACTTCATTAGGTGATAGAGAGAAACTATATTGAGTACGTATCCTGTCGCGCGTATATGTACAGCACTTTGCCGATCATTGCGCCGAATAAACAACGTATTTACACAGACGCAGATGACATTTTGTCAAGTGTTCTTTTAGTGAGGAAAATCGGGACGCACTGACAGCATTTTATCATTTAAAAAAAACACGCTACAAAAGTCTACTTCTAGTCGTAGACGCAGATCGAAAAGTTTTCGAAAAGAAAAATCTAGGACGCTAAGGCAAAACCTTCACAAGATTGATACCATTGTTTTAGCCAAGTATGAGAAGGATTAGTGAATTGAGCTCCAATTTGCTTTTCTAAACAAAATTTTTCTAAATCGAATACGAATTGATTCTCTTTTGATGGGTAATAAAGATCAATTCTAATGATCTTATGTATATGTGTGCACGTACGTATGTACGTACGCCTTTCTATTCCTTTCTATTCACCTTAACTTCAAAGTGCACAATGCGAGCAGCTTTGGGAATAGCGTGCACAACATCAGTTGGTTTTTCTAAAAAATTGTTTGTATTATTTAAGGCAATCACTCATAAATTATGACATTTCAGCATAATGCTCTAAACTCTAGTAGCACTCGTGCATATAACGCAAGTGCTTTGCAAATGTTAACCACAAATAGTAGAAGAAGTTTCACACATCAAGACAAACCAGTTTACAATAGCGTCAAAAAATATGAAATCGAGAAGAAGAAAAATCGATTCATCTTGTTTTGTGGTTTCGTTTTATGATTTTTGCCTTCGAGGCGTTATTTTTAACAATAATTTTTTTGACTAAACAATAAAGTTTTATGCTAATCTTTATGTGCTTTATATAGCTACTGGTCTTTGAAAACAAATCGTAAGAAACTTCATTTTATTTTTATTAAAGAGATGGACGGATGGAGATGAATGGAGGCGAAAGTGTTAAATTAATTAGGTTTTAATTCATTTCAACCTTAAGTTATGATCATTTTTTTTGTTTGTTTGTTTTTTTTTTTCTTTGACTAAATGCGTGTTGAGCTGGCAAAAAGGTGTTTACGGCAGTCAAATTTATGGACGTAGTTATAATTATCTTAACAAAACTCTTTTTAAATTTTAGTGTGAATTACTTTTTTTTTTATATCCATCACTAAGGCACGGCGGTATAACCATTTTTTCCAAATGTGTGCAAGATCAAGAAAGAAGCTTCAGAGACTCAGTAAAGTTTGCATGTAGTCTCGAATAATATGAAATTATGAATCAATTTAAGCTCGTTCATATGTCCGTCTATCCGTCCGTTTATCTACCTATGTAATATCCGTGGTAAACATTCTCCAGTCCCAAAAATTAAGATGTAGGCTTCAAATTTGTGAGAAAAGTTGTAAGTTGTTGCTTGCAACGTAATACAGGAAATGGCCCGAATTAGTTTGAGAAGATGTTTACAATACAAACCAAGTTCAATGGATATATATGTTTTCGAAAGCCCTAAAAAAAAAAAAAAAAAGTTGTGGTTTCTGCTCATTACTTATAGTCCGCTACAACCCTACAATGGTAACAATTTCCAATCGGTAGTCCTGCAATCCCCATACCTATAGAAAAAATATATCTACGTGCGCCTAATATTATAGAGCATTGAAGTTTTACTTCTTTCGCATCTTTTTAACATACAGTTGTCGACAACTCGAGTACAAAAGAAACCAGTCACAGGGGAAGACCATTTTGTTATTTATTTTATTTTCATAGGGATAATGAACGTCCTGAGGCTTACCAAGTAATACGAAAAATTTTATTTCGAAGATTTTTTACTTAAAGATAAGGAATATGTGCCACTAGATAAAGTCGAGCTGAGTAGAATGAGTAGATCAAAGTTATATTTGAAGAAAGTAATCGTATAAATCTTCGAAAGTTTCCGCAGAGCATATGGTTGTGGAGCATCCCCCGTCTTCGCGTAAGAAATTTTGCTAAATTATGTCTATTTTCCGTTAATTTAGCAAATGAGACAACTCGGCAAAGTCATCTGAGCCATTTAATTTTGTAGGAAAGTAAATGAATTTTTAGACGTTCGCAGGTTTATATAGTTTTACCCAAGTTGCGGACGTCCTATCAACGTAGGGATGGAGTATCCTCAGCGGGTGTCCTGAAATTTGTTTTCTTGGACCGCACACAACTACAGAAAAGGGGATGTTTGAAATCCTAATTGACTTTGGCATTCCCTTGTCCCCTTTTTCCGATTCAATTTATTCTATTTATAAAGTTTCTACTTGCTATGGCACCGTAATTTAACTGACTAAACACTCATTCAAACGGATTATCTTTTAGCGCAACATTACCAAACTTACTTACTTACTTACTTAACTTACTTGACTTGTTTGTTCTTCATCCGGACTCCTTTTACTATCGTAGCTTAAATTATATTTAAAATATTGTAAATCTCTATTACTAATTTCACCCGATTCATATTTCGCTTTGATAATTTATATCTTATACAAAATGTCTTCCCTTATAGCCCACCAATTCGAGCACAAGTTTTCTCTGAGCCAACGACCAAAGCAAATCCGACTTCATAACTCATGGTATTGCCAATCGATCTTTCAAACTCATTCGAACTCACCTGTGTAGAATCAGGCTCAACCGCACCTATTGTACCATTGTCATGGTCGTATATAAAGGCATTTACTTGAACTCTTTTTTAAATTCCAGATACTGTCCTTTGCAGCCCGATATTGCTGTCGTTTAGACCTAATACCCATTTCTGAATGACTATATCGAGCGGCAGAAAGGTTAATTACCTGATAGTTAACTTGGCTATCTTGTGCCGTGTTGTCCGATCAGTGATAGAAATTTAATCGCTATCCTCCAAATGTTCCTCGAATTAAAACTAATAAAATCACTTGTTTTACAAGTGCTTCAAACCCAACGACTGCCAACGATACTATCCTTTGGTTTATAACGTAACGCTAAAATTTTTAAATTGGTTGACCAGATCGATTTGTGGATTTCTTTGAATCAAAAATTGTTTACGTAAGATCACGAATTAAGGTATTATAAGTGCACTGAGTTCTTCTCTGAACAGCTGATCACCTAACCACCTAATTAGTTGATTGTTTTCAAAAACGTTCTACAATTACATGGCTACACACGCTGAGCCTAGAAAGGTAGATAAAGCCAAGTAAAGCAAATCACAAATAAATTACATTCTACTACAAGGACAGACAATCAATCTTTCATACCTTAGGCTGTTGCTTGATGCGCTTTGGAAATATTACTTACCCAAAGAGTGACAGACGTATGGACTTGACTGAGTTAAGCAAGTGTTTCATGCCGATCAACTACACTGGTTTTCCATCTACACTGAAAACAAAGTCAAAAGTGAAGATTGTACTAAAGGATTGACTTTCCCCGAGAAGCGAAGACACTTTCTAATATAAGAAGTTATTGAGAGAATATTAAGAGGATTAATTGAAGTTTTCACGTTTATATAAGGAAAGGAATATATATATATAAAAGTAAGATCAAATTATTGTACTCTCTTTCCAACCTTATAGTGTTCGTAATATTCGGTAAACTTGAAAAAGAGAAAAGAGAAATATAAAAATGAAAACAAACTTCATTTATTTGCAATTAAGTTGAAAACAACTTTGGGAAAATGGCAAAAGAAAGGCGAAAATGTTTATTTCCATTAAAAAAAAAAAAATGCTTTTAGTGATCGTAGGAGATGACATGAAGAATGAGTTAAGCTGTGTATGATGTGGCTGATGATGACGATGATGTGTTAGAAAATAAGAAATAATAAAAAATAAAATGAAAAATCTTGAATGGTCATTGAGGCAAATTAAGCATGCAAAGCAGTCAATAAAGCTTTGTCCAAAAACATCACACAAAACCTTTTCCTTAAGTTCGCCCCTTCGATGGACAAAAATAAGAGTTCGAGGCGGTAAAGATTCTTTGATCTTTTTTGCAACAACGAACAGCAACAGCAACACCAACTGCAAATATCAACAACAAAAACAACAACGCCAGCAAGACCAACAAGACAACAATCGGAGAGCAGGCAAATCGGTAAATACGAATGATCATATAGTGCACTGCGAGATTTGTTTGGTATTTGGCGTCGTTGAATGATGGGTTATGGATAGGAGTGCATGATTGCAGTTGTTGTCGTTGCTTAACTGGCTAACTTGTGGTGTGCTGTATGTCATTGTAACATAAAAGTTCAATTTTAATTGCCCCGCTTGACGGACTCAAGGTATTTTCTAGACATTTTTATGAGGCAACAATTCCCAAACGCTACGTCAGCCGGTCGGTTCCCACTAAGCGCGGAGATTTCAACTTATTTCGTATGCAAACACTTTTTATGCGCAAATCATCATTTTTGTGAAAATTAAAATGAGGAAACAAAGAGAGAGAGAGAGAGAGAGCATATTACAATGACAACACGTAACTCCTGCCTGCTCCGTCTGACTGACTGTCTGATTGACTGTAATGCCAGGCTACATATAAGAAATATATCGTAAATACGCGCGCGTGTTTTAGGGAGCGATATAAAGAACACGTTGTCGTTGCCGACAACTCATAAATAAACTAAAATGCGAAATATATTGTCTTTTAGTAAATCTTTTTCCTTTTTTTTTTGTTTTTGTTTTCTGTTTGTTTTGTTTTTTACGTATTCGAAAAAGTTATAAAAAAGAAAAAAATTTTTTGTTATAATATAAGTTTGTTCTTGCAAACGTAACATACACACATGCTGGGAGCACATACCGGGAATCTCCTCATATTTGCAACTGTCAGACAGCATGTCTCTAGACACCTATCACGTTGATATTTCAAAAGAAAAATATGCAAAATGCAGAACGTTCTCGCGAACGGTTTGCATAGAAGACGAGAAGCTCTACTCCTTTTTATTTTAATGAAAAGTTCGGAGTTGAATTAAATTTCAACTCCATGCATGTATGTACGAAGGTAAAGTTTAAATTTCGATTTTTACTCTTCTTGTTCAAATCTCGAAGACGCTCTTTTAACCACTGCTCACTTCTTAGTTAATTAAGAAAATCTGATCGGTTTTTTGTCTTTCTTTCCCTCATTCCACACACTGAACACTTTTACTTTGGCCGTGATGTTTACAATATTTGATATTATTTGCCACAATTTGTTAAACATTGAATTTGTCGTTGTTGCTGTTGTTGTTGTTGTTCTTTTTGTTTTTATTTAAAGACAACTTGTTTTGCACTCACGTATCCACATAAATTCTTACGCATACGCTTACTTGTGCGTATGTTTTTTATGTTGCTTTGTTGTTGTGTTGAGTAATTTGCTGTCTTTTCTTGTCGATCGAAAGTTGTCAGCTTTGTTTTTCTTTTCCTTAATACTCTTCTGCTGCAATGCCGTCCTATGCAAATGCATGAGGAGGATTTTTGAGTTCTTTAGCGCGGTGTTTCCTTCTTCCTCTACTTCATCATAAGAATTGCATATGTAGATTTATGACCGTGCATCAGCTTTTTTCCCTTGCTTCGACGAATTAAATGCAGTACTTTGAGTATAATACCAAAAAAAAAAAAAAAAAAAAAAACGAATCAGTGATCTGCCTGTGCGTTCTTGGGTTTTCTTGTCGTTCTTCACTTTTTTCTTTTTTCAAATGATTTAATATGTTTCCGGACAATAACTATAATCGTAAAAGTTAAACGAAGAATAACAGAAATAAGTTAAACGCATTTTTAAATAGTGCGATGCAAAATGAAATATGCAAGTTTCTGAATGGAATTCGGTGAGAGAGTGTTTGTTGGATTATTGTTGGAAATTTATCATGTTTCGTAGGTTTATGACGCCCTAAGCATTGCTCTAATATTTTCAAATATTAAAGGCAATATTGCTTGCTATAAGACGACTCTACGGTTTGTAGCGTTTAAAAGTTCTCCACCTCAAGCTGAAGCTCCAAGAGAAGGAATTTGTTTTGAACTCAGTATCACGACTATAGTAAAACAAGCTGGTGATGTAGAATTGAAAATTTTGAATCATCGATTTTAAAAACTGTGAAGTGATGATAGCCAGCCCACCAAGATAACCCACATTTGTAAGGTGGGTGCCTTCGCTAAAAATATCTTTGCTAAGTTAAGTTTATCGCGAAGTAAACAAACGAAGTACTACATATTAGGAATCATGTACATAAAAAAGAAACTAAGCCTTTAATTATGATCACAAAACCACGAGGGCTAAGTTATCGTTGCTAACTGTCATGTATAGTTAGTTACCGTACAACAACACTGAAAGAATGCAATGTCCACATCGAGTTGCACTTTCAACTTTTAGAGGCATTACGTAACGCTAGAGTTCAGAGACGTTCCGGAAAATGCTGAAGCCTATAAGGAAAACCCAATCTGAGTACTATGTCTAGGCCCCAAACATGCCCTTCCCGCATTTATAAGATACTAAATTAATTATAAAAAATTTGAAAGATAGTTTTAAACGACGCTAAAACCTGTCGAGAAAATTTATTTTCATAACTATGTCTAAGCCCTATTGCCGTCAAAATCGCCTCAAAAACCATTTGTTCTTGAAACGTTTCGACCGATGTCAGGTTGAATACTAATTTGCTTATATTTTTCTAGCTTTTTTGCAACATCAACGGCACTATTTTTGGGTTCATTTGTTACACTTCCGACAACATATTGTTTTTCGTGCCTTGTAAGTTTATTTGGTTGGCCTGATTGGCGCTTATTTTCTGGAATATTTGTGTTATTGTAGTTTTTTATTGCAATTCCCCCCACTTGGTATTTCTCACCACTTCTTCTCCCCACTAATCACATTTCTAGCTTCTTGAGAAATTGCTTTGGGTTTTAGTATATTTTGTGACATTTTAAGGAAAAGAAGTAAAGAAACTCGCTTTAAATGATGAGTTATTATTTAAATGCGTGAAAACATGTGCAAAAACTAAGTACCGTTATCTAAAGATGTCCTTTTTAGTGACCTTTTAGTGGCACTGTATGTAGACTTTTTTCTATTTTTTAAGGAATTAAAGTATATTTTTTACTTATAACTTTATTTTAAGTCAAAAAAAATCTTGAAGTACTATTTAATATAAGTTTTCCTCTTATGAAACCAATTTTTTGGCTGTCAACAGTATATTCTTTTTCTTCATTAACACTCTCCTAAAAGTATCTGAAAATTACGCAAAAAAAATTATGGAAAAGTGTGAAGAGGGGCCTACCTCTACCCTTACACTTAATTTAGTGTCTTATGTATATGGGGATGGTATAGTTGGGGCTATTTTGACGGTGATAGGGCCTAGACATAATGATGAAGTGGAGCTTTCTAATAGCTTTTAGCGGCCTTTAAAACATATCAAGTTTATACATATACTATATGGTAAATAATAATGAATTTTTTTAAAATTTTTTATGATGATTTCTTTTTCTATTTATCCTGTTATTTTCTATTTTTGTTTAGTTTTTGTAATGCACAAAAAAAGAAACAGTAAATACCAAGTTATCGTGCGTATGTAGGTGGTTTCTTCGACCGATCTGGCGCCATGTTTAGGAAGCAACCTTCTTACAAAAGTTTCCAAAGTAGTGACCAGAAAACTGTTTACCGCATACATTACACAGACAGAAAAACGTGCAGACGTACGGACAAATACGCAGACACGTGGAAAGACGAATAAGCTTACATTGATTGAGAATTCGATACTAATCATAAATAAATATACTTTCGAGGGTCTCTGACATTTTCTTTTGGTTGTTTCAAGTGATCCGCAAAATGAACTCATCCCCATTCTTTGCTGGTGCAGAAATGACTATTAAAGAATTGACTCGCGCGATATCTTCCAATACGCTCGAGCTTTATAAATAAAAAAAAACAGCAAATCAACATTACCCGACATTCAGACATGGAAGATAGTCTTGGGTAGGAGGAGGAGCAAATATCTTAGTTATATAAACACGTTGCCCCCATGCAACCAAAAAGATTCTGAAGCCAAAATAGCCCAATCTATATATCTAAAGGTGCCGGTAGTGTTTTCGACGGCAAGCACACCACATGGTACATTTCACGTTAAAGAATGATAAACAGGAGCTACGGTACAGTACCGAGAATGATGAAAACGAACAACTTCAGTATTCCGCATGTAATGATCAAATAATTTTCATGGTCTTTTGATATGAACTAGTTTGACCTGCTTAGGTAGATGAATCTGTACTAACTAGTTCGAGATGATCGCTTTGATTGGATTGAAGTCAAAGACCGTTCGCTGAAATGGATGAAGCGCGCAAAGCGGGCCTAAAATTTCAGATAAGTTCTGATGCAGTTAAAGAATTTAGCGTTTAGTTGTCCAAAACTACTTCCCAACGATTACATGCTGCTTCTTAATATTTTTTAACTTTTAGTTAATTAAAAAGTTTTTGTGATATTAAAAGGCAATAAACCAAGACAGTAAGGACTGGTTGGTAATTGTTGTAATAATTTGTTAAACAAATGCTACTCCATCATTGAAGTATAAAATGTGAAAAGAGTTACAGATAATCTGTTAATAACGATCGATGAAAATCGTAAGGATATCGAAAACACTCAATTCATAAAAACATATATATTATCTATCATTTTCTATAACGAAAACCGACAAAGAAAGTTTTATTATTATTATTATTATTGTTTTTGTTTTTTTTATTATTGTCCTTTCCTTTTTTTGCTATTGTATTTTGTTAAATCGTGAGAAGTTCTTAAAAGTGTTGTAAATTAATTTTCAAAATAACAAAAAACTAATTACTGTATATCCGTACGACGGTCAGTCGTAAAAATCGTAAAACGATAAAGTAAAAGTCGCACTGTTAATAAAATATATCATAAAAAAATCAACAAATTCTAACACTTTGACAACAATTTCGAAGAATATGGTTCTAACAACGTTAGTCAACTCTTGAGTATATCTCAACATCTGTTTTACAATCGATTTTACGACTACTGAACGGTACAACCTTTAGCAGAGAAGAAAAGTTTTAGAATATTTTTTTCTTTCTCATTTTCTTCGTAAATTTCACACTTGTGTATAGATTCGCATATTCGATGTCATAAATTTATTCATGTTTCCCTCAAGGGCTTTGTTTTTCTTACATTAGTTGCTACACACAAAAGCAATTGTTTGTTTAATATCTCGAGAGATTTAATCAGAATTTTCATAAGATTTATATCCCAGTAATTCTTGACCTCTTGGAGAGCACAACGCTCTTATTAGAAGAAAGAAATATTTGTTTATACTACGACGAAGGACTGGTATTCTCGTCAGCTCTCTCAAGAGACTCATTCGTCTTGTGGTTAACATGAACTTGTTCTATGTCATGTTGATGTGAATGAAATTAACTGAAAAACCGTTAATTTCTCGCTACTAGTTTTCAAAAATTTTCGGTGAAAAATTGAATCCCGTCAAGGGAATTTATGATCTTAACTGCCTACAACCAAGCAGGGATTTGAAAAGGTTTGCTTCCATGTCAATTTACATCACTTACTATAGAATATGTCACACGTCATGATCACCGCATACCATGTGTGTGTAATTACAATAGAGGACGTATGCCGTCATAAGAAACTCATCACGTCCTTGCCTACACTATACGCTAACGCTCACACATATGTGATAACTGAACATGTGTGATGATTAATGAACACTAAAATAGCTTTCATTTTCTCATCAATTGTGGACGAACTTACTGAACGACTTAATGAAAATGATAGGAGACAACCAGGCAAGTGCGACAGCCGAATTTGAAAACAAATAAACAATGATAGGCGACATTTTCGTCCTCCATCTCTCTCTCTTTCTCTCTCTTTCTTTCTATTTCTCTTTCTCTTTCTAATGAGTACTTCTTCCTACATCCTCTTTAATCAGTATTCGCACAATAGATCTAAAGAGAGAAAGCAAATGGAAAGCGTTTTCTGCAAAACTTTGATTGAACTGCAGCTTTTTGTAAGCGCATCTAATATTATTAACTCCTTAGTATCATCATCAAAGTCTTTAAAGATATTGCATAAAAAATCATCATTAAACCGTAAGCGTTTTTTTTTTATCTTTTTTGAAAAACCTCTACGTTTTACATTTCTCATCACAAACTAATCCTAAATTGCTCGCTGCAAGCAGCTTATGCTAAAAACATCATCAAACAATCGTAAGCCAGAAGGGAGAATTAAATGCCTAACAATGCTATTTGCATCCTTGTAAACATTTCCCGATGACTCACACTTTACATAAAGGCTATACTTGAACTTTACATGACTTTAGTACGTAAATATGGCCTGTCGGGAAGTCTCTTTCCTACAGGCGCTGTGTCGATTCAATCAAGAATCCGTTTAGAAGCAGTTGCTGCTTTTCACCTTTAGGAATTTGGTTTGAGACGCATTAGCCTCCTTGCATCTTCAAGATATTAGATTACTGCTTAGCTCCTTTGTCTAACTTTACCTTCACTAAACGAACAAAGGATTATCATATCGAATTCGTCAGGTTTCCTTATATAGGTTAATAAGAAGCATTATTGACTTGCCGATTTTATTGAGAGAGATAAACTTCAATATTCCTCACCGTTCTTGTTATAACTGTATACTCATAAAACTTAGCCAGTGTACATGTTATTACCAGATTTTCAAGCAATTTCTACGTTATTTCCAATTTGATTTATTATCAAATCAGTTCTCTTTAAGACGCACGTCTTGCTTATAGGGTACTTTGACTAACTATTTTAAAACTTCGCATGATCCGTAAATCAATCTAAACACATTCACTACTTTCCACTACTAAATCTTACAAGCTTTTGCGTTTTTGCATCGATTTAAGGTTTCACTGCAAGCTCGGATCTTTAAATAGATAAGAAACTGAGAAAATGAAAGGCATTTATTGTACGGTGTAAAGTTACTTTTAATATTTGCACTGGTTTGGTCCATGGATTCGCCCACAGTTACAATAATTTCTCGGTTTTCTTGAGTACTGATGAGGAAATTCCCTTTTGAGGAGGTAAGTCACTGTACATTTTGTACATAAAATCACAATTGTGGGCGTGGCAAAATTTTTAATGTAAAATTTGATTTTTTTTAACATAATTATATGGCAGCATACGAACACATGGAACTTTAGACGCGTTTTCCGCCAAGCACGACTTTTCAAAATGACAAGAAGCATAACTCAAACAACTTTCATGTTTTCCATTCGACTTCTTTGCAGTATCTTAAAAGCAACATTCTCTAGGACAGTGTGTAGGGGCCTTTCGATAATTTAATTAAAATTTTTTTTTAACAAAAGAATGTTTCAATATTTCTAAGAAATCCTACCTAAGTATTTTTTTTTTTTTTTGGCTTCAAATTTGGATCAGTTATGCGGCTTATCGCAGTGTTTTCTCAAAAAGTCAAACTTTTCATTTTGCTTAGTGCTTTGATAATTCGAGAACACGTGGAAAAAATTCATTACTTGCAAAATATGTTTTCCTTGCAAAACTTTACGACAGGGGTACTTGTGTGAAATGAATTGCAGCTGGGAAACTGCAGCTTAATATCTTGCCTTTTGATTGCTACCTTCTCTAATACACTAACGGGCATCTTTGCAAAGTGTATGTACGTTCATTTAAAAGCATTTCCCAGAAAAATATGTTCATATAGCTTCAAGTAACCTTCAAGTAACCTGCAAATAGATACGAGGTAGAGAATGATGCCCAAGCTTTTATTACGTCTCTACCTAGATATTAAAGAAAAGAAGTTTTTGCAGTTTGTTATGAATTCTAGTACTTCAAGGTATCTATATATGCTTAATAATATCCTCAAATATTTTTATTCGACTACTTTTCCTTTAATCGCAAAAAATTGTCATAAAATCTCTTTTTTTTTATGCTGTAACCTTTCAGGAACTGCTGTGCATTTTCGAGGAACTCAATTTTTTTTATTGCCTTAATAGAGGCTTTGAACCGTCTAGAATGCGGGGAAAAAAATACATTACCTGTAAAAAACTTTTTCCTTAAAATTTCAATCATTTCTGCAAATGCCCTGAAAAAAATGCTTGTATGCCAAATAGAAGCAAATAAAAGGAGATCCATCCAATAACATGTTAATTGGACATCATTACCTGCGTAAAAAAGGCATAATTTCTTCGCTTAAAATCAGGAATTTTACTGATGTGAAGTGTGTGAACCCACTGTACCTACACTATTGCAATATTTTAAGGTCTTTTGAATATGGAGGGGTCCGGTTTTTGCGAATTTCGAGGTGACGTATCCGGACCAGGGTAATGATATTAGGTTTTTCTGATATATTTTAGCGTCCGTTAAGGCATATCAAAAACCTGTAGTCGGGCAATGTCTCTGAAAATAGTTATAACACGGTTTGGACATCGCATTCTTCTAGTATTTGTACTGCACTTTTTCATGAGATTTAGTGGCGATAACTTAGCTTTTTTGCTTTTGTGTTCATAGTTATGTTCGCGTTTGCTCACAGAATATTCAATTTTAATACTTATTTTACATGTGCGTTATTTATTTCGGTACAAAAAATAATTTAGCGAAGACACGAACCGTAAAAAATTTGGTTTCTCTTGGGGGGCTATCTTCACTTCAGTGAAATTTTCTATATTGTGTTAATTTTCCACTATTTTGTTTGCAATTTAAAAGCGTTTATAAGTTATAAGGTACACGTACGTGGGAAAGTTTCTAGATAGTATATGCAGCTGGACATAGCGACTGAAACTGCTGTGTACAATTTCACTGATGGTCTGAGTTAGAATTCTACAAATTATTAAAGTTTCGATGTGGATGCATTCATCTACTCATATAGAATTGAATCAAGTTTGCCGAGCGATCTTTCACATATGCTGCGGGGGAGCGGTATGTAGATTGAATGATTTTTTTTTTTGTATTTTGAAATTTTTAAAGTGAACCTGGAATGGCTCCGGTGTTGCATTTTTTTAAATATTTTCTAAAAACATTTTTTTTTTGTACTTAAAGGTATGCTTAAGAATCTCCTTAAATATTATTGCTCTGCTGCCTAGCCTTCCGTCCAAAAAAAAAATTGTCGAAAACCCCCTTCTTTTTAGGCTACCGTAGTAGTTGTATGTCCGTACGTTGTAATTATGGTGTTGGCATTTATAAAAATTTTCCCAAAATATTTTCATTTTTCTAGTACACTTAACAATTCATAAAATTTACTTCCGCCTATTCATTACAGTTTGCGTACTAAGCGAACGTAATAGCGAAGATAACTTTAGTTATACCCAAATCACGTCGAAGGATACAAACGCGATTTAAACAGCATATGGAATTATCTATGAACATTTCCAGTCTAAAGCTCAATATATATTCGACATCGTAACGCGTACGTTCTTTAATCATATATATGTATATATATATATTATCATGTTTGGTGTGATAAATTAAACAAAATTATTTGAAAATTGTTTTAATATAAAAAATTTATTTCGGTTAATCCAAGTCACTCACTCATTGAATTTGTTTCCTCTTTTTTATAAATATTCAACAACTTCCGGTATTTGGATACAAGTGCTATATAAATTAATGGTTGTTCATTTAATTTCATGCCTGATCGATTACCATATAATTAAGAAAATGTCATAGGAACCGCAAGCGTTCGGACAATAGTTATAACAAGCAAATCGAAAAGCGTTATGACTTTAGTTCTGCTGCAAAAAAAGTGCAGGATATCCCGCATATTAAACATGGTGTCAAGACTAAAAGTTGTGTTGTAGTTAAAAAATCACTTGGACATAAACCGTTACATGACGGTTCGTTAAACGATAAATGAGAGATTTTTAAAAAACAACTATTTAATTAAAGTGCAAACAACAGCCATAGAGAAGAGAAAGAAATGAATTCACTTTTTTCTTCTTTTTTTTTTTTGATATTTCCAGGCTCTTGTCTCTCTATCTCTGGCTTTCTTTCTCTCGATTCCTTGATCAGTATCAGTTTGAATGTTTCATTTCATTTTTTGAAAATATTTCATTATTGTAAAATTTATTCATTTTACCAAAAGAGCAGCAACTGTTGTTGAAGAAGGAAAATGATTTCAACTCTCATTTTAGGCTTCTATTTGTGCATGCAAACCCTACGGTAGGAAATCTATGTGTCTATGGCTTTGGCACTTTTTCTGTTGTGCCAGTAATATGCGTAAACTTCACGGTTAATTCGTTTCACTCAATATTCAATAGTTTTCAACTTTGATGGCATTTGGTAAAATGTTTAGTTTATGAAAATTTATTGTAAAAGAAATTATCGATAGAATCCTGTAAAGAGGATCTGCCATATGTATAAAAGCCAGGTGTTCCTTATTCCTATTGCATTGCATTGCTAAAGATAAACATAAAGAAAATGTAATTAAAGCTATACGCTATTAATAATCGAATATTCGGTTATTGTAGAGAAGACTAGTCATTAGCAAAGATTACGTTTATATGTACATAGAGAAGTGAATAATAAGTTTTCTAAATTTTCCTAAATCCCATTAAATTTAAATAGTTTTCATTATTTGACTGAAGAATTTTTACACAGCCTGCAAGACGCAATTTATATATGCAGATACTTTTTCTGATCAATTTCTTTTAACTAATCGAACGTTGAGGGTAGACATTGCCTGGTTTTACATCTCCTTTTTCTCATCCATTAATGGAAAAAGAACTTTCTAGGCCATTAGGAAACATAGGAGTATCGAAAAATGGCAAGGGAAAAGAGGACCCGGGGAATCCGATTTTATGCCACTCACGGCGGCTTTTGCGGATGTCTGTGCTTGCAAAATACATTTTTCTAGCTGTTGTCCCGCCAAGCAGATTTTAATTATAGAAGAATAGCTGTCAGTTTTTCTAAAATGACCCTAAACGAATATAGTATGGTGGTGGTTGTCATGACTTTCTTTACAAGCTACTTGCGTGATACTACGAATATTCTCAGGAAGGGTAATAACGATTTGAATCAGATCAGAGAGGTCGAAGTCATTATTGTCAAGAAGTTATAATTTCTTGGGAACATATATTGCAATATTTTGAGCAAAACTTGTAATTTGTTTATATGTTAAGGTTTCCTTGGTCATCGAGCTCAGAATATACATTAGTGCTATGTCCCTTCGACGACTCGACAAAGCGTAAGCTTTGTAATATATTACTGTCTACGATCTGAGATCGTACCTTTTGTCTCTTGTTGTGCCATGAAGAACTATACAAGTTAAAAAGGTTGAAAAGGATGGTGCCTGTAAACGGATAGACACACGAGTGATTGGTACGCTAGTTAGTTCGGAAGTAATGGGGTGCTTTCAATTTCTATTCTATAGTTATACGTCTTACAAACGATTACATTAAAGAAATACACGTGCTATGACCCTTATGCGGATAAACGGACCGATGAAACTTACTTATCAGACGGGCTGGTCTTATCGGGTCTCTCATATAAAATGGAGACCATAAGTAGATGTGAAATGAGAATGACCCTGGGCCTTATAGAGGAGGGAGCAGATTAATTTTTGTCCCAAAAAATCTTATTAAACTTCTATTATGTCCGTTATAAAGTGCTAAGAATTTAGCCTTTATTGCAGTGCGAAGACTTACCTTTCTTTGGCCGCTCGCCCTAGACGTAGGTTGCCCAAATTTCGTGCATTTAATTTTTATGTTAAATTACTAATTAGGAAGCAATATCTATCATAAAGAATTACAAGTTAGATAGCTGTGCCATATAATAGCTTAGTTCTGGTAGGAACAGTTTTAGGAAATCTCGTTCACGAAATATTTCCATTTAGCATCAACTTTTCCAAATATATTTGCTATGTCAAATCACTATTTTCTCCCTGTTTTTATAGGGAAACACTAAAAATATGAAAGTACTTTTCTGAAATGGTGTTTATATAAGGAGACCAATCGAATCGATGTTCACATGGGGGGAATAATCAAAAAGTCATCTGATCCAATTTGAATAAAGCTCGTCTTTGCACGAAAACACGCCAATGCGCCAAATTTCGTTAGAATATATCAAAAATTCGACATGCAGGTCAAACGCAAAAGTACAAAGGTATGCACCAGACGGACAGCCAATGTTAAACGGATTCAAAAAATTATTTTGAGTCGATCGGTATAATAAAAGGTAGACCAATCTCAAGTTCTTCTCCGCATAAGCTTAATATACCTTGTAAGAAAAGTGCTGCAGTGCATAATCAGGGCAAATCATAAAAAATAACACAGTCTTACAACCAATAACTTCATTAGAAAATGTTTCTATAAACCCATCAATTTTAAATTTAAAGTCAATCGACTGAGAATTGAAATATGTTCAAGATGGTCCCAGATTGGTAAAGATTTCTTTCGAAAAATCAAGTTAATGTGTCCGTATTTCGCAGCCGAGTAGTTAAGAATCGCGAGAACAAAGCCACTGTTCGCGGATTCAAATCTCAAGTGCGGCAGAGTTTACTTTGATCAGGGAGCTATAGTAAGTGCTCAGTCGGTAAAGGCATAACACTGAGCTACGGCCACCTCCCAGTCTCTTGCTCTTTCCTCCTTTCTTTCTCACCATCATCGTATTACACGAATACAGGACATCCTCCGAACGGTCGATGACGTTAAGCAAACAATACACAAACATCCTTTGCATATCAATTTGAAGATTTAAGCGATCCTTTAAGACGATAAAAAATGTAGTGAAAACATTAGCAACGGATAATACTGAAACTGAACTGTTAAAACTCTTAATTATTTACAAAGAATATTGAAATGGAAGCTAGTCAGCATATCCTAACCTTGGCGCCAAGAACTTAAGCCTAACTGTATAAATAAGTTATGACGATTTATCTTTGAATGGGAGATACATTTCTGTGCATTGCAAGATATAAACGCGCGTTTCTTATTGCGCTTCTTATCACTTTTCCCCCCCTTACTTAACTCTTCCGTTTATAAAGTAAGTAAACAAGAAAATCTAATAACCAATCAACTGTAAAGAATTTCAATCGTTTTTCAGCACATAAAACATAAAATGTCATCAGCCCTGCAGAAAACGACATTTTTCGACCACATTCACTATACTGAACACAGTAGTTAAAGTCATTGCAGTGTGTCAACGTAGAACAGACAACCCTCACAAAAAGTGATGACAAACAATAGCGATCTACCTTGAATATGTTCATTCGCATATATGCGAGTTAATGGAAAGAGCAAAAAAAAAAAAAAAGAAGAAAAAAAAGAAAAGAAAGAAAAAAAGTATAAATTCTTACTACCGTGGGTGCAGAAATATACTTAACCATTATTTTTATCATTCGCATTCAACATTGAGAGTCACAACTATGGAGGAGAGAAAGAAGAAGGACATCGCATATGTATATAACGTATGTGCATGTGTACGCACCGAAAAAGAATAAACAAACGAGCAAACAAACAAACGGCAGCCAGCCAGCCTTCACGGTTTAATTGGTTGCCAGCGATACAAATGTCATACATTTGCACAAAATGTCAAATGCACAATAGCAACATGGCAACCAAAATGTTAAAGCAACAGTCACAGCAGCAGCAACAAAGTAGTTCCTGACAGCTGCTTCGTTAGCATAGTCATTGAGGCTGATCATTAATAGAAAAATAGTTGCCTGCTATATCGTTCTTGACGCTGTTGCTATTCTATTGTTGTTGTTGCTCTTGTTGTTTTGTTTGTTGGCCGACTTTGGTCCAGAATACTTAAATGAAATGGCAACGTTGATTAACGATTATAATGGCAGTGGTGGTGGAGGTGGTGGTGGTAGTAGTGATGGTGGCGGGGTGGCCATGGCGATGGTGGTGGTAGTGTTATTGATATTGAACGGCTCTAAGTTGGGTTGTTTATTAAAATTTAGATATAAAGCGAATAAAATAAATGAAATTGAAAAAGTAAAAAAAAAAACCACACACCCTTTCCCTCATTCAAGCCAATCACGAACAAGGCGAACGATCCAATATATGGGAAAAGAAGAAAGAGAGAGACAGAGAGGGAGGCATTTTCATACACATCACATAAAATCACAATATTTAACGTGCATAACACCAGAGGTATAGAGGGAAAGTGTAAGAGAGAGAGAGAGAGAGAGCGACATAACTGCGAGTTACAAAACCCTATAGTAGCTCGTTGTGCATCTGGTTTTTATTTCCTTTAAACCTAGCTTTGATCGTTGCCATTGTTGTTTTGGAAACGTCAGCTGAGCTCTCCAACTGGTTTTTATATCAAATAAACGCCCCTTTGTTCGGAAGAGAGACGACCGCGTTGCTCTAAATCAAATGGGCAACGTTCCTTTTCTCCACCGTCTCATAAATAATAAACGCGTTTGCTTTTCTTTTCTTGTTGTTTTTTTTTTTTTCTTGTTTGTTGCGCGAGCTAATAACCAGTTTTGCATTCCGATCTTGTTGCTCGCGACTTTTATTAATTTATGCTCGCGCGCTCTTTAGTTGTTGGCCAAGTGTCGGGTGTTGTTGTAAAAGCGCGTTTCAAATTTTTTTGCATTTTTTTTTTCTTTCGCCTCATTTGCAAATACCGTTAACACTTAGCTTTAACTAATAACATGAAAGATTCATTCAAAATGCCTTAACGACATCCGTCGGTAATTAATTCTTAGTGATAGTAAGTGAAGAGAAATGTAAAAATAAAAATAAAAATACAAATAAAAAATGAAGAAAAGTATAAATTAAATAATATTCGAAGAAAATGCAAAAAGCGTTTAAGAAAAAGTGCAATCATTTAATTACTTTAACTCAAGATTTATGCAAATTTTGAAAAAAATCCTTAACAAAATGGATATGACCAGTGCCAACTCGTTGAATATGCGACCATTTTTTGCTGGATATCCGTTTCAGGGTAAGTGAGCAGGCTTACCGTTACAAAAGCATATAAGCCAACAGATATAAATGAAGGGACCGGCTGTATTTAGGACTGCGGGAGCGTGAAAAGCTCCCATAAGTCGAGTTTACACTTTTAATGCTTAGATATTATCGAAAAGACCGACTGCAACGGGGACTAACTCTGCAATTGTTGTCTTCCCTAATGGGCTTGAGCCAGAGAGTGGGCTATTTCTAGTATATTTCCTAGCTCAGAAATTTTTTTTGTCTCTCGATTGCTTGGCATAAAGCCTATATTTTCTGTCCCTTGCCAATTTTAAGTTTTCCAGGATGAAAACTCAACCATCTATTACCTAGTTACATAGATACATATCACGTGCCGAAAGAAACTATAACATAAGTGAATGTATAAGCCAGTTACATGGCTGCAAATATAATCATCTGCGGTTAACTTTTTTCTAAATATATTTAAGAAATCATCGAAGGTTTTCAGACTTCAGACTGGTAAGGCATTCCAGTATCTACCGACACGAACAGTAAAAGATCGTTCGGATGATGAATTAGAAAAACTTAGTATTAATATGGAAGGGTTTATATTCGATCTCGCGAACCGCAGTAGAGTTAGATAAGCATGCTGAATTTTAGATAATCGGGAAAAGGGGATCTGAAGAAGACATGAGCGAAAGATTTAAATTGAAACAGTTGCGTCGTAAGTAGAACAAAAAAAAAAAACCGGGAGTTCCCTCTTTAATCTGCAAAAAGTGCTTTCGTTTACATATCAAAATTGCCTGCATCCGTTAGTTTGCCATTCATTTTGTCAACGTCGTAAAGATTACGCATCGGCATGTCTTCTATTTTTGACATACTTATTATTTCTCACGATCTCTTCGTTGTCAAACATTGGAAGAAAATTCGAAAACATAGCTGAAGTCTAAAGAAATTGCAAATGTAAGGTCGTAAATTTATAGGAAGTAGGAGTTCGAAGGTTGCTAAGCAGTGTGAAAAATCATACGTCAGATCATCGGATGGGTTGCTTTATGCAGAGAGCTAACTAACCGATTAAGTGAGCAACCGACTAAATATTTGGTTTTGAACAAAAGCGCATAATCGACATTTGCGGGGACAGATTCAATTAATTTACGAACTCAAGCTTTTAATGAATTCATTACATTAGTTATTACTTTCCTATAATCGGGGGATTGAGCAATAGATAAGTAAGGATTAGTGTTCAACTATTCGCTGAAACTTGAACGATAGCCTTTAGAAGTTTTTATGCTAAATATCTAATCCATCTTACTATCTAAAAACTATTGCTCGGGAAGGGAATAAGTAAGTAAAGTGCTTGCAATCAATAACCGTTAACTTCTGTGCTTACATGTCATTCCTTTCATTTTTCAAACAGATCTGCGGGTTTGCAATTATTAGGCATATCGTGGCAAACAAATTTCCGTTCTCTTCTCCCATAGTTTTTCGTAGAACCAATTCTCTCTATTAATGCATTAATAAGAAAGAAGATTAATGCCGGGGGGCAATTTTTCTCGTGCCTTTTTCCTAAAAGGAAATCTATTGCTATTGCTACGATTGAGCTTTTGTTGTAGTAGAAAATTTCAACTAGATAAGGTAAAGACCGCATACATTAGTTCACTCTGTAATCAACATGGTCAGTTTCAATATGTGTGGGACTATCTTTACTAAGAACTGCAAGATCCACATGTTCTTTAGCTTGTACATATGCTTGAGCTTGCGCGTACTATACTCTGCTGCAATTGCGCGGCTCATCTGATAGCTTTAGAATTTTAGACTCGTTAATAAGTTTGTCTGCGATTAAGATTTGGCGATTTACCTTTGAACTTTTGTTCTCAAAGCATGGCAAACTCTGTTTGTTCACAGTAGTTTTCATTGCCAGCTTTTCCTTTTTGACAGCAAATAGATTTCGCGCCCAAAGAACAACTTTTTTTTTGATAGATAGTTTAGAAAAGAAATCATTTCTTGGTGTCTTTACAAAAAGGGAAGAACTCAGGCCGGAGGATAGGTGAGCGCTAGTCCGACAAGTTAATTCCTTCTCAAAAAGGGCAGCATTGTTCAGACTGATAGGACGTCCTTTAACTAAGTAAACACTGCTCCGACAGATCAGTGCTATTTAGACAAGACAACGTTGCTTACACAGATCGGCAAAGTTCGGGAAAGCCAACGCTATTCGTACATATCGAAGTTGTTCGGACATAAGTCGTCGCTTAAAGCCAATGACAATAGAACGGGGAACTGATTGGTGAATGCAGGCAACTGAACGAACTGAACGATGTGACGGTTTTCGCCATATATGATCGAGCATGACGATACTTAAAAATCTTCTATCGGCTTACTGCGACGCTCTTTCCTTTAATGGCTTCATTGCATCGGCTTTAACAGTTCAATTGCTTTTAGGGCGTTCATGTTATTATTATTATTGTTATTATAATCTATATAAACCAAAGGAATAAATTCTAGGACTAAAAGTGGAATGCGCATTAGCAACTAAGACTATTGCCTCTTGTTTTTTGTTAATGTAGATTAGATGGTGAGTTCCCCAGCCTTCAATTTTATAGATAATCGGCTACAATCTCTTTGCTGACGGTTAGGCCCGAGTTTCACACTTTCCATGGTCTTAGACGTTATAGTGCATAAGTTTCCTAACAACGGCATAACAATCGATGAATTATGTCAGCATTTCTATTCGAACTAAAGAGGAGAGAGAAGTAATGCTTTCCCCAAATGACGGCTTGCTAGCATACAATTCGATATATTTAATGCCTACAAATGTTGTGTTGTACATGTGCATACATGTGCAATATTTCAGCGAGATGACATATCCCTTCTCGTAAGCCCATTAAATTACATCAAATTTGCCATCTTTTTAAAAATCGATCGAAGCTGATTTAGAATAAGTAAAATATATGCAGGGTAGAGAGGCTGACGCTTTTGTTGTTCGCATTTCGCCATGATATCGGGTATCCATGAACTCTAGAATTCTTTTTTGGCTTTTGCTTCGATTTCCAATCTCAAAGAGGAATTCTAATTGAATTTTTTTTCCTATTACAGGCCAAGGTCGTGTTAATCAATTGGGTGGTGTTTTTATTAACGGTCGTCCTTTACCGAATCATATTCGTTCAAAAATTGTACAAATGGCCAGCAATGGTATACGGCCTTGCGTGATATCACGCCAATTACGTGTCTCGCATGGTTGCGTATCGAAAATTTTAAATCGTTATCAAGAGACCGGTTCAATACGTCCGGGTGTTATAGGCGGCTCAAAACCCAAAGTGACTTCGCCCGAAATTGAAACACGCATTAAACAAATGTATAAAGAAAATCCCGGTTTATTTAGTTGGGAAATACGAGAGAGATTAATTAAGGTAAGTAAACTATTTATTATGTTTCCATATTTGCTATCTCGACTTTATAGCCAACCGCAGGCAATAAAATCTGCAAATTTCCAAAAAGTCACGTGTCTCTGTTGAATGATAAATAAGTTTGATTTTTACGTCGGCCCCCCCTGTGATGTTTATTTATGTTCGTACAGCTACCAGAAGGATAAGCATCAATGAATTTTACCGAAAAGTTGAGATAAATTGTTGAAAAATTGTCAAACAAATAGGGAGCGATGGCCACCCAAACCGATATGACATGAAATTCATTCATAAAAGACAGCAAGGTGCAAAAAAAAAAAAAATACATTTATCTATTTCCATGTGTGTTTGTGTTCGTGTGTGTATGTGTTTGTGTGTGTCTATGTACGTGTAGCTGAATGAATTGCAATCCCAAGCAACTTCCGCTTCAGCACGCACACGAACTAAAGCCATAACTGCGTAGTTATTGCCTAAATTTAAATTTTTATCACCATTAACACCTTGAGTAGTAGACAGTTTTGGCCGAAGGCAATATTTAATGCATTCATATAAGTTAACAAAATAAAAACAAAAAATTTGTTCCTTTTGTGTGAATTACAAAATGTCGGTTGTCGTCAAAGGCTAACGAGAATTCATTCAGACTTACTTGCTCTGATTTTTTTTTCTTTCTTGCTTTCTTTTTTGTTTACACTAAATTAGCGTAACTTAAGTATTGAATGTGAGTGCGTGTGTGTGTGTGTGTGTGTGTGTGTGTTCGTTTATCAGTACCGATCCGAACCTACATCAATGACATTTTTGACTTTGTTAGCCTGGTGTTCTGTTCTGTTGTTACAATCAGTTGAATGCTGTGTTTTTGTTTCTCTCTCCTCTTATTTAATCAAATTAGATTCGCTTTGCGAAATTTTTTATTTTATTTATTATTTAGTTTTGTTTTTTTTTTGATTTTTGGGAGGAGTTTAAAGAACTTTAAGCAGCGCGCGCGCCTTTTGGCAAATATGATTTTTGTTTTTATTTATAAATCTCAGATATAGAAAAAGTTAGCAAAACAAAACGTCAAGAGGAAGAAAACGTACTTTTACTTAAAGCCGCAATTAGTTACACACAAAAAAAGTGCCGATGGTATAGGCGAAAAAAAAGAAAAAAAAAAAAAAACAATCTTCCGACTCGTTTTCCTCATTCATTTTTCCATTTTTTTATTTATTTCTCTTTTTTTGTTGCGTTTTTGGTATAACTATCGATCAAAGATCGTTTTGTTTCATCGTCCATCGTTCATCGCCGCTTATGCGTTTATCAACATTGTATCGCTGTAGCGTACTATGATCGTTAGCAGTGCGATGATCATCATTGATTTACGTACACGTATGCATCTACTTATTGTTATTGTTATTGATATGTATTTTTGTGGTTGTTTTCTTTTTTTTTTCTTTTCATTTTTTTTTTTCTTTTTGTTCATCGTTGTAGAATTTTTGCATTTGTCTGAGTAGGCTTAACAAAGCCTCCAGGTGCGCTTCACGCTAAATTAGAATATGTAATGCTTTCGTAGCTTATCGTATATATATCGTATACCTATATATATATATATAGGTATACACAAACGCCCCATCATCGCCAAGATTTAGAAATCATCAGTTGCTATTATTGTTGCCGTTGTTGTTATGCTGTGATGTTTTTATTTCCTTCTCATCTCGAGGCTGTTGCGATACAATCTTTCGTTGTGTGCAACATCTCTTTACATTTAAATTTATTTTTACATAATATTGTTTTTTTTTTTTGTGCGTGAAGATTTATCGTATTTTTGTATGAGACTCGAATTATAAAAGATAGTAAATATGAACCGTTATGTTAAAAGTATTAAACAAATAAAAATTTGTATACGAAATCAGTTTAATTGAAAAATTCGAAATGTATGGTCTCGGCATAACAATAATTCGGACAGCAAAGCCCAAGTGTCAATAAACGCTAGGTTAGCGCTCACGGAAGTGTTATCTTTGCCGAGCAAGCAACCCATCGGATACACTTTAGATTGTCATAATATGCACAGAAGCAAATCTTTTCGCATAATTTTCGAAAAATACGTTATCTGATATCGGAGCTTTAGTGTAGGAGGTTGTATAAAGATGGATGCAACGGATTTAGTTAGCACTTGCAAGGAAAAGAGACATTTTCAAGTAAAGTTCCTGTACATTGAAAATCAGTCCTGACTCTACTCTTGCTATAGACCATATTTTCTTAAATATCAAGCTTTTTCTTCTACTTTCTACTTTCCTTCCTTTCAGGATTTCGCATAGTCTAGCACATAAGAAGAGCGACCACAATATCGACATAATCCGGTTCAATCCCCAATGCGGTAAACAATATTTCTACCACATTTGATGTGGAGCCGATCGGGCTTACAGCCACACTCTATATGCCTTTCCCCTTTTCATCGGGGATATTGCCGTAGTGACGAGTCGTTTTAAAGACATAAGAATTTAGTTTTATATACTTTTTTTAACTATAAAGCTTTGATTGTTTAAATATTTTTCAAAAAGATAGTGTTCTACATCGCTACAAAGACGCCCACCAGAATTGAAACACGTTGTACCGGCGGGCCAAAAAACATTCTTGAGGAGCATAGGTTGATTGACACGTGAGCGGAAAAAGTTTGAACTGAACAACTTCCTCGAACACTGGGTTTTTATCTCATTTGTGTTTTTATGCAAGCTTTCACTGGTAGACGCCTGCGTCAAACCGTAAAATGAGTTCCTTTCAATGCAAAAAATGGTAGTTTAAGAATGAAAAAGCACGTAAAACACGTTATTTATATTCTTTCTTGAAGGACGAGAGTACGGTATATTTTCCCTCCTTTCAGTTTACAACGTGCAGAGATGGGCGTAGAGTCTTTATAAAGTACATATATTCTCGGTCAAAAAAAATTCCTGAGTGCCACTGGTCGACGGTCCATCAGTTTGCCGCATGTTCGTGACGTTGAAATAAGAAACATATTTAGTTGAAGTTAAATACAAACCCGGTGAGAGATGGGTAACTGTAGCTTACAGCGAATAGGGCCAATCGGCCAAATGACCCGCCTAAAATTAATAAAATTTTAAACGATTTTGTATGCTAATCTGAAAGGGCCAACACAAAGGATTTTGTAATATACTTTACGGCTGCTATAACTCCCGCTTTCTGATCGAAAACATTTGAAGAAGTAAAGTTTTGAATGACGTGAGAAATTGTAATAAAAATTAATTTTCTTTTTGCCAAAACAGATTTTTTCAACTGAACTTTTACATTCAGTTATTCTTCTATCGTAATATCGAATTTACTTATTTCACAAAGTCTCTTATAAGCATAAAAATTGAGATGGTTACCATCTCTTTGACAATTTTGTAGCCCCTTGAAGACACTTTGAACACCCATGCGCAGATTATTCCAATGTCCTATCGCCCACCTTAACTAAAAAATCGCACAAAATCGTTACATGAATTAATTTTAATTTTAATTGAATGACGATGAGACATATTTTAGTAGGCTCTCGTAGTCCATTAGCTAAGATCTTGCACATTGATTCAATTGAGATGAGCTTGGTTTGAAGATTCCTTTGTCCTTACTCAAACTGGAATTGTAGACGTAGTTAAGCAATCATGTCGTGATTTCAGTTTTCTGGGGCTATTTTTTGAACCCTCTCTCATATAACCGTAAAATGGTACAATTTTCAAAATTTGATTGTAAACGTTAGTTCGCAACAGTAACACTGACCTCGAAATCAACTTTATCGAATTTGGATCACGTAGGTACCATCTACTATAAGGATACTATAAGGATTCCTCCAATGTGCAGACGTTGGAAAGAATGACTTTGCATGAAAATAATGCGTAATGTTGACTCTAATTATTATCAAAGCGGATGAGTAACTGTATTAGCCTAAGTGGTGTGGGGCATCTAATAGTCAGCCTTGCCCAACTATGAAAGATGTATAATTTGATCAGCAAAATTATACCGTTTAATAAATTGGTTCTGAATTTGCCATGTGTTCACATAAAGGAAGAGCTACGAAGTGCCTGAAAGACGTAAAGCGCATCGCACAAGTGCCTGTATATGTAATGCCCTTATGCCATCATTAGTAGCCAGCCATTCTCAAGTAACTGCTTCCCTTTATATGGAATATGGACGCATTTGCCCGCTATTTCAATAAGGGCTTACATGTCGTCAAAATCAAGTTTCAATTTTTGGTAAGGAATAGACGAATTCTAGTTCCCAGCAATTGTGTTCAGACGACAAGTTCTTTTCTCCGAGTTTATTTGGCACCTAAGCTATCCACTGTTGCAGACGGAATAACAAATTCCATATAATGTCTTGAGAAGACATAATAAATACCAATGAACCGCTAACAAATTTATTCAAACTGCGCAACTGTCAATCCAGCTGTCGACTAATTAATTAAACTTGAATTGAATTTTTTTAAAAGTTTCCTTGAAAAACAGATCAAAATATGTACAAAAATCGGGTAAAGAAAAAATTGAGAAAGGAGCAGAGCTGCTCTTGTCAAAAATAAATATACAAAAAAAAAGATAAGCTGTCATCTATGCAACGAGAAATAGGTAGGCAAATACAAGCAAACATATACGAGTACAACGAGACCGCACCACAACACTTTCCGAGGCTCTCGAACAAAGTCAATTAAAAACAAAGCTAAAGAGAAGAAAAAATTCAACTATTATCTGCAGCGTAAATGATAAACTACTACTGTATGTGATTACAACTAGAGCTTAAGATTATGTACGGTATGCTAGCGCGCGCGCACGCACACCCACAAACATGCATATGCATGTGTGCGCAAGAAATCACACAAGTGGAAATAAATCCAAATCAACATTATGATGGTATGCTGCGTGTTGTTAGTTGTTTTTCGTTGTTCTTGTTTCTTTTACATGACATTTTCAATAAAATTGCCTGCTAGGGACCAGCACGGTATCAAATCATATATATACATATATATATATATATATATATATATATGTATGTATACATAGGTAAGCGCATACTTATGTGGATATCTTGAACAACGCTGATAAATCATAATGTACATGTGTGTATGATTTGCTGTTTTCTTCTTGTCTGTCTCTTTTTATTCACACTTTAAGAAAACTAAATACAGCCGGACAAATGTCAGTTAGTCAGGTTTAAGGCAAACATAAGTGAAGTGTCCGATCAGTTATGTGCCTGAACGCAATGCACGAGCGAGTGTGAAGCTTTGTCTATTAAGTCTCGAGGCAAACACATGCACATTATGAAATTAACAAGATCAACAAATTCCATGCCAAAAACAACACCAACAACAGGAGTGAAAAATTAATCACCAGGAAAATAATAATATGAAGAAAACAAAAAAAAAAAAAAACACAGAGAGTCAAGCAGTCAGACAAAATGTGATTTAGAAATAAACTGTTTAGGCTTTATAGAGTTAAAGACGCTGGAGTTGTGGCTTTTCGATGCCATTACAGGAGAACGCATGCGCACACGCCAGTCAAAAAAGATTACACGACACCCCAACATACGGTATACGGTATATACCTACATACTTACGTATATGTCGGTACGCCAGTTTATGCCATTACAAATGAAAAGTGACAGACATTTTCAGCATCACTCCAGACGCGTCTCTCGCGCCTTTTCTTTTTCTTCACTCTTCTGCCATCAACTTTCCGTTTTTACTACTTGTTCTCTTACCGCACTGCACTGAATGTTTCTATAACGAAATGAATTGAATTTAAAACATTTTTAAATTTTCTTGTCTACCGTTGTCAGAGTTTATCTTGCTGGGCCAGTTGGGGGTTATATATATGTATTTTCACTACTTTGACTGGTGTATATATGGAATGAAGAGAAAAACTAATGTTCTACCAATCGGTATATGTGCATGTTATGTCTACGTATCACGTACGTATAAAACAACTCAAAATAACAACAATTTTATATGAAAACATTTTCCAGATTTCTCTGGGACACCTGTGATAAGTAAATACCGGAATATGAATAAAATTCTTAAAAAACACTTCACAAAATAATTGTTATTTAATGAAAAATTTCAAATTTCGATTGCTTTAAGTAACCAAGTTCAGGTAAAGGTCAACGAAGCTCGCGAGGTGTATGTCGCTTGAAATTCTCGTCACGAGAGAAGATTAGCTGTACTTCTACAAAGATGATACTAACAAAACTCCAATGGTTTATCGTAATTGATTAAATTTTTAAAAAAATATTTTACTTCTTAGGCGGGAAAACTTTCACTTTCGCTGCGCAGTGTTCAGTGCTGGCTTGCAATGAAACTGAAAATTCGAGGGAAACAATGTGCTATCTCTCTGTCAAATTAGTTTTTGTTAGCCAAGAATTATCCAAGGGACGGGTTAAGGCAAATTCCACTTCTTCCCCTTCAAGGCTTCACATCAATCTGTGTTATCTTTGTCACAGGGAAGCTCTCAAAGCTCTCAAATTGGTTCTTGTCAACTAAGGACGATCCAAGGGTCGGGTCAGGACAAATTCCACTTCGTCTTCCTCGAGACTTCACGTCATTGTCTGTTATCTCGGTCACAGGGCATATATTCCCGTAAAAATCTGCCAAAAGTCATTTACTAAAGACTTCTGGTTATTGGTATTCACAGAGCTTATCTTAAATCTTGGGTTTCAAAGGTACGCAGTGCGCTTATTTGGTCCATATAGTGTTTGATAACATTTTGGATTTTTTTGCTATGGATAGACACATCGAGGAAAAAACTGACTTTTTTTACGGAATTGTATGTGTGAAGGCAAGGGAAATACTTGAGTAATGACTTAGATTACCCGAGTTGTAGGAGTATTTATAGCACAACGAATTTAAGAACAGAGGTAAATTGGGTAGTTGCGAGCGCCTTTGCATTTCGCCAACAACCCACAAGCAACGTTGAAAAATATTAATTTAAATTTAAGATTTGAATGGATCTAAGGAATAAGATCGGTGCGAGCACGTTAAGAAATTCGGTTACTCTTCTTTTTTTGTCCTTTTTTCCAGAAGTTCAATTTTATTCACTAAGAAGATTTCAGCTTAAGCAGGAGCTTATGTGCAAAAGCTTGTCTGCTATTGTCTATCAAGCGCCGCATTCGCTGGTTTATCTTTTTCGTAAAATTTTAATTTACGAGTCTATGAAAAAGGAATTATGGTTCGATTGACAGGGTAAAAGAAAGTTCAAAAAGGACGTAGAAATTCAAAGGCATTCACAATGTATCGCTTAACTGTTTATATGGGACGTCGTTTGCACCGTCCATAAATATGTGTTAGAAATTTCACGCGATAGTTTCATACGCATAATCGAAAGACGGAGTATCCTAGATTTGACAACTCGAAAATACGCTTTAGAAATCTCATAACCTATAGTTTACATTCTAAGTTAACTTAATCATGTCGCTCTATTGTCCTGCCGTCCTCCTGTCTGTCTATTCACTCTTGTTAAACGGTCATGATTGTAAAAAATGGGATAGAAATTTCAATCACGTCACATGCTCTCTTCTATGATAGCCGATGCAGTGTAATGCGTGGCCCACCACAACAAGGGCAAAAAACTATAACTTATAATTTAGAACAGTACAAAGTAAGCATGGTACGCCCAAGCAAGACCACAAACTATAAAAAATATTAACTTGTTTGTCCGGTACCAATATTTCGCATTGGCTTTTGAACGGCGACAAGCTTCAAAAATTGCCAAGGTCGATGCACTGATATCCCCCTTCTTACTTCGCAATGTATCCGCTCCAAATCGAACGTAGTGAAAACACAATTTACAAGCGAACAATTGAAGAATTAAAAGGTTCAGCAATTAGTGAACGTAGTCTTCTTACTTGCGCTAGTTTGTCTTTGCTTAATATCCCAGAATCTCAAGACTCCTAAAATTTAAAATGAATTTGAATTTATTTTACATTAATTCTAATAAATTTTTATTCATACAGGAAGGTTTCGCGGAACCACCTTCAACATCATCAATAAGTCGCTTAATACGAGGCAGCAGTGAGGACGGACGCAAAGATTACAGTATACATGGCATTTTAGGTGGTAAGTTATTCAAAAAGAAGAAAAGTAACAAAGAGAAGACACGCAACAAAAAAATATCTTTTATTAAACGATCAGTCAATAATTTGAAAATCATCTTTCAACCGTTTATTGACCAAAAAAAAAAGAAAAAAAAACGTTGGCGGGCTCTTCTGTTTTTTTTTTTTCTGTTGTTTAGAAGAGAAAAAGAGAAATCTATGCTTAGTCATAAATAACCGTACATAAGACTTGAAATAAACCGCTGCCGCTGCCGCTGCCACTGCCGCTGTCGTCGGAAAAACTTTATAAGAAAATCTTTTTAAAAATTAACTAAAATTTTATCGTAATGATGATGAGCGTCATTACCATAATGGACACTTTCATTGTTTACACCCAAAATAAAAACCAGTCATCATCAGAAAGAATGCGATGACGATATCTCAAGAATTATGATAATGATGCTTAGATAGTGCTATCATTTACACTTGTCTAAGCTCACGGTTGACCCCAAAAAACTGATGCGAGCTAATCTCAAAATATGCATCGTCATCAGATCTATTTAAAAATTCATGCCGCAATTATATCAAAAAAAAATAGAATCGAATAGAAAGTTAGGCCAGCATGATGCATAAAAGTGAAGTTTAGTACTGAGTCCGAAAATACTGAATACTGAATTTAAAATGTGTTGAGGCTTTTATTTACTTATACGTAGCATTTTATACACATTTGTCCTTTCAAAACTTTTGAAATAACCAAAAAACAAAGTCAACTAAAGAGTTTAGTAAATTAACTGCACACACATCTACTTACGCAAGGAAAGACTGTGTAACTTTTCAACAATAAATTTTAAGCGTTTTTTTTTTTTTTTGGTGAGCACAAGACGTGTTAATAGCATGAAAAAAATGAAGATAAATCTTATTATGTTACAACATATTCCGATGTTTTCTCACAAAGAAAGAGGAAAAATGCCAAATTAATCTCATAAATTTAAGGAACACTCAGGATGAATGGAAGAAAGACAAGACAACTGGACGAAGTGACGAACTAATGCAATGGGGAATTAGGAGATGGAATCGATAATGGACAGAGGGACGGCCGAATGGGCTGGGGGTGGGTTTCGCTAAAACTGGGAAAAAATCCTTTAAATATTTCCCTAACATCTCCCGTCTATATATCATAGACGAAATGACTAAACGCTTTACACGTTTCTATCACAAAATAATATGCAGGAATATGCGAGTAAGACATATATAAACCTCCACAAGGCGACTTTTGAATAATTTCGGTTGGATTTTATGTTTGTATGTGTGTATGGATAGGTAAATCAATATATGTCAATAGAAATTTCCCCGGTAAACGTGAGCACGAGCTTAACAAATCTCACAAACAAACTTCAAATCGAGGATCGTGGTTTATATCGCTGCTTCGACGGGCTATAAGTCCTTGATTGGAATCAGCGTAAATCCGAAGGAATAGTGTGCATTGATTGCAGCGGAATGGGCTGCTCATTTCAGTTCAGCCCTGTCAAAGTTTAAGTAATCATATGGGGCAAAACATCATTATTCGGAAAGATTAGAGTGTCATGACTTTTGGCGTATATTTCTCCCATCTTTCTCATCTTAGTGGTGATTTCATTTGGCTGGAATAACTCGAAATACATTGCACCAAAGACGGAGCCACGAATATTTAAGGCGATGTTTTCGGACGGATGTTTCGGATGGTTTTTTCCATTTCGAATATTGTATTGCGTCCACTTTTCACGATTCAGCAGCGCGATTCTTCCAATCAAACCATTATTCCTCGACTTATTTAATGCACCAAGAAATGAAACGTTTTGTACATTTCAGCAGCACAATATTGCGCAAACCCTAAAGACGGTATAAAAATACGTGCCATTTCCACACTTCTGCCTGATTATTACTACAAAGAGAATGTAAACATTGCGTAAAAGTTCTTGTACTGATTTTCCAAAAGATTTCATTTCCATTTACCTTAAATCAATAGTGCCTTTCATTCTATATTATGGCAAATCGAAAAATGTTGCAATACAAAATACGAATACAACAACATTGAAACAGAAATAAATTAGATTTGTTCTTTCACTTGTAACACTCACAAGTACGTATCAAAAATCACCTAAAGTATGCACACTTTTACATATGTTGCGTATAAGATTTTCAATCGGTTAAGTCAGGCGTGTTGTTCCACATAAATTCGTAATTGATGAACTGTAACTACGTTTGAACTTGGACCTGATACGTCCACACCCCACGGCTATATAGCAAATGTTAGGCTAAAACAACCAAATATTTGACAAACTCATTTCATGACTTAGCGGGAGATTGAGAACGAGGCGCTTACAACTACGTTCGAAATATCAAAAAAAAATCCACTTATCTCCTATAATGGACTTTAGACTAAAATTTGATAAAAATCCCCACAGACCGTCCCTTTTGGTTAGCATGTAAATCGATTAACTTGTAAGTAAATGATCGAATACTCGACACGCCCACGATTGGCAAAGCCTTTGGTAACATTTATGTATTTGGCTGAGCTGGTGATATCCCTATCCACGGTTTTGTTCTAAAGCGAATATACTTTTTTACTTGTTATAACAAGTTCGGTGATACCCAACTAAAAATGCCCTTTTTTTAGGGGAACATTTTTCTATGATGGAATACCATTGTCTAAAGACCGTTTGACATAACTTGCTTAAATTGCATATCGTTTTGAAAAGAACGCAATGACTTGGCTTTAAAAAACTATTATAATTTCTTCGCAAACGTTCTTTGCGGCAGATCTTCAAAGGGATTTTAAATTCCTTAATGATCGTTACTCTTGCAATAACAATAACAATAGATTTTTTGGTTTAAAGTCACTCAGGCTATTTTACTATTTTCTCGCTTTTGTCATCGACTTATAATTTTGAAATTAATGGAGGAGACCATTGCATGAATGCATCAATGAAATGAACGCAAAGGTATTTTTGTCTTTGTTTTTGTCTTAGACTTTTTTCTTTTTTGCTAAAAGACATAATATTTTGACAATTTATTGTGATTTTAATGACTTTTGCTCACTACAGGTTCATTTGACCTTCTCGTTGCAGGCATGTATCGACAGAAAAGACATTTATTATAGAAAAGTGAAAGAAAAAAGCAAGTTTTACGCAGGCCATACCAAAGGTTATACTTTCAGGGAAACCAAATTAAATATTAGCCAAATCTACACAAAGTTTGTTTAACAGTAAACAAGCAACCAAATAAGTGGGCCATGACCCACTAGCAAATACCCTACAATGCTTCCCATAATACAGTTACTCATATTTTTCAAAGTAAGCCGTCGTATGGGAAGTGGTCGGGAGAGCGGTGCAGTCCGAATCCTTTTTCGTCGTTGGGCCAGAGCGTATTGCTTCTGTACCAAATTTCATTAAAATGCGGAAAGGCAGCCAGGAAAGCTTAAATAGATGCGGAAAGTGATTCTGAATCGATAGATGCATGCATTGCATGCATTTTGATCATTTTTGCACTTGAAAAATGCGTTTGTTGAGAAAAATTATATTATTGAAAATATTTTCCATCATTTTCTGCAACTCTTTCCCATCTTTGTGGTACCGTGTCGAAAAAACGATATTGGTTTGGCAGCGATCGAACCATTTTCGCACTTCTTCCGCATTTCGAGATCGCGTGCCAGACAAGCCATGCTGTATCGATCTGAACAAGGGGTAATCAGAAGCCGCTACATCTGGTGTGTATGCTGAGTATGGCAGAACTTCCCACTCAAGCCCCAACAGTGTATCCTTGAAAACCCTTGCAAAGTGCGGCCGAGCGTTGCCATACAACAATACGTCGGTAGTCTGCAGTAACAATTTTATGCACGTAATACACTACCCTTTGCTGATCCCAACATATGCACGGTAAAACTTTATGACCATGAATATTCCGCTTCGGTGACGATGTGGATGATTTTCCTGGACTAACGCATGACTTTTGCACTTGGGATACTCGTCATAGATCCACTTTTCATCGCCAGTCACAATACGCCACAGAAAATTATTCCTTTTTCGCCTGGCAAGCAATGAAATCGCGACGTTGAAACCATTCGAAATGGCACTTTCATTCCGTTCGTGCGATAGGCTTTTTCCCTCCTTTCGAACTTCTCCCATCGCATGTAAACGTGTAGAAACAGTTATTCCATCTTACCCTCATCTCATCACTCATCAAGTAGTGAGAAATTTCTTTCAGAGTTTGTGCTGGGTTTTCGTTCAATCAGTCTTGCCGTCCTTTGTCATTGACATCAGAAACACCACTTTTAAACCGTTGAAACCAAAACTGATAATTGGGACATAATGGAAAAGCATCACCATCAGCTTCTAAAAGTGTTTGATGAGCTTTGGCAGTAGATTTCTTCAAATCAAACAACCACGAGGAAAGAAATGTTGAAAATGCAATTTTGACCTTTCCATGACGTCTGTATACACTGAACACGCTAATAATGCCAAATGGAAAGCTATTATGTTTTGTGGAGACAGTTCAAAATCATCAAATTTAAACGTTATATACATTGACATTTTGCATTATTCTATCATTTTTACCAATAGATGCCCTGATCAAAATACATGCAAGCAGCTAATAAAAAAAAGTTATGTAATAAAAGATGGATCTATCTCAAGTCTTTCTGTGTACTACATACAACCGCACAACCTTAATATTATGTCGTATCACAAATGGCAGCTTGGGACAACCGACTATCTAAAGCCATCCGTGAGAAAAACATGACTTCGATTCTACATAACTTTTTAACTTTGTTTTCCCTGCCCCCCCTTATAATCGTAATAGATTCCAGTTAAGTTGAATACAAACTGAAATTTTGTTACATTATCTTATCAAAAGCTTAAATATCATATCATTCTTTATAAGAAAAAAAAAGGAAAAAAAAGGAGAACAAGAGCCAACCAACTATCGCTTAACATTGATTGATGACAACAATATTTTTAATTTGAATTTATTCAAAAACATATTAAGAGAAGCACACAAACAAAAAAAAAAACCAAAAAGACATTCATTTCCAAAAATCTTATTGAACAAATGCCAACAATTGTAAGACATACTTCTCTGTAGCCGGCGGGTGGGTTCGAGAATTGTTATCAATCAATTACACACGTTTTCTAATACTTTGGAAAACTTTAGTAAGAAATAATGTTTAGTCTGTCAATGTTACGTGAAACAGTTTTTAACATTTATTCAATATTGTTATTACACTTTCGTAGGCAAAAAAAAGCAAAGGTAAAAGTAAAAGTAGAAAAGAAAAGGTCACAACAACTCTAATGGAATGGATTTCAAGGTATTGTTTATCAAATTCAATCAATAATAGAATCCGACATCAACAAAGAATTTTAAAAAAATCTTTCAAGAAAATACTTTAGTCTGTAAAAGCATTCACTGTTAACTCAAGCAGTGTGCAAATTTATTACATTTTTCATATGCAAGACTTGAAGAGATTTATATGTAAAGGTCAACAAGTAAATGCATTGGTTTACGAAGAGTTGGAGCAAAAGTCTACTTCGGAAGCTCGCAAAAAATATAATAAAATTATTTTTGTTTGACTTGGATCTGAGTTAAACCACTGCCTCTAGTATGCTCTCTCTTTCTGGAAAATTTTGAACAACAACTTGAACTTTCCCATCAAATGGGGTGACGGTAGCAGCCAATAGATAGATATTTTAGAAAGAAATGCTTCCGAGAAAGTTATTAAATGGATTAACTGAGCTGAGGAATAGTCGTCATGTTTGAATCGCTATTACTTTATGGACAGGCTGCTCTGAAGAAGTGATGCGAAAACACTCTTGACCAATTATGAACGTAGCAGTGAGACAAAGACGAAGACATTGAGATTCTTCCACCATTTTTGTTGACGTATCCATGGGTTTATTGTATGAAAATGGTGAAAAGTATTTTGTTCGCAGCAACGTCCATAGCTAGCTATACATTTTCCCCTATTGCGAGGTCGAAAAAACTATTGCTCTTTCGAGGCAAACCAATCAATGAGCCATTTTCGTAAATCTTCGTAAGAAGTCAAGTGCTGCTTAGCAAGAGCGAATGCCGAACTGGTTTTGCTGCAAAACAAAAGACCTATTGTCGTCTTTCCTGGGATTCAAGTCAATAAATTGTTTCACGCAGTTTTAACAACTAAGAACCGGTGACATTCTCCTAGTCCCACCAAACATAAAACATTGTCTTTCTAGCAAGGCGGTTAGTCTACAGTAGATTTAGACGGTACATCTGGACCAACTCACGAATTTGGGATAGATCGAAGTTCTTTACCCATTTAGGAAATGATGCAAAAAAACTTTTTTTTATATTTTTCAGGTAAAGACAAAATGCAGTCATCGAGTGCTGTTTGTGTTGTACAAATCCCGCAATTTTTGCCGTCAGAAAAAGTATTAGGACCGTCTACTATTGCTAGACACCCAAGCTACAAAAAAAAAAAAAAACAATTTCAGACATGTGCGTCCTCTACACGCGGTGTTAGGGCCATCTCTTGACAAATTCCGGTATCATATTTACATGTCCGGTGAGACGTATGAAGACTTCATTGCAGAGTGTGTCTGTCACTGGCTTGACTTTCAGTATTTGCTATAGCTTTTTGTTGCAATTTATTTGCCAAAAGTCAAAATCGATAAGAAATAATTTGCAAACGATCAGCAGTCATGGAGGTACATGCGTTCCAAAAACAATTGCAAATAAGATTATCTTTGCTCTGTGTAAGCACATAGTTGAAGATGAATAAATTACTGCCACTTCAATCTCTGACTATATAAATCAATATATAACATGTAGCCTATTGATCATCAATATTTTTCAGAATCAGATCAATTAACTTGAAATCGCAGTTTGGCACCGATAATTTGCATACAGTTGAAGAATTTTTAGCATTTTTATTAGAGACGTCGATACAATTTTTCGATAATATATTGCTCAGAGTTTTAAGGAGTGTAAAATTTTCGCAGCCACAATCGGCGATTAGTTCCATGTCAAACCTTATTTATTAAATAAGCAATTACATATATACTTCTCCCTTTATGAAGGTCGCATAGTAACAGTCTTTCTGTGTAGTAATGCCATTGTTTGGATGTTATGCAACACATGCAGATGCACAGGATAAAATCCATTGTAGTCATTACAAAAAATAGACGATTAACGAAATCTCCAGTGCCGCCTATCCAAAAATTAAAAAAAACAACAAAAACCATCTCTTGCTTCAGAAGTCTGTACGCAAATGATAGCCAGATTTATAATTAATTTTCCATTGATTTCTTATAAGACGATTTATGGAAAGATAATCTGGAGACTATTCGTGGAATCCTTTTGTGATTTGCATCAACTTTGCCATACGACATTTAAAGCTTAATTTTGCTCTTAAGTTGGATCTGTAGTTACAATGGCGATGGAAGAATTTTACAAATTTCATTAACTTATCCTTCTATCTTGCTCCGCATATAAGAGGGAATTTCGGGTACGTTCAACGTTTTCCACACTGCAATCTTCTAGTAACAAAAACGAGGAGAATATGTACGCTTTCTCCCAACTAATATTGCATTCATAATGACCTCCTTTTTCAGGGTTCATTATAGTTTACGCTCTCGCCAAAATTTTAGTTTTATAAAACAATTTACAAATCAATTCGGATAGCAGCTGGACTTGCATAAGATCTTACGCAACATACTACTCTGTGAATTTTTTTAATCATTTGCTATCGTCTTAATCGATTCTTTAAATATTTATGGATGGTTTTCGAAAGGTCTTATGGAAGGTCGGATATTTTACATGACTCAAATCTCCGTTTTTCGAAAGAAGTCGCTATTTAAAGCCATCATGACGTATAACAACAGCTTCAGGCGCTTCGTCGCTTGCTTGCGTTGTATATAACGTAACTGTGTAATTTTTACACAGGGGAATGTTAAGATACTGCATATGTATGCAACACCTAAGAAAACTTGAGGTAGGTCCGCCTTTTATTATGCGAATCTAAGCTGGTCTATACGTCTGTCTGTTTTGTGCTCTTCTGCTCTTGTGATCTTATTTTACCGATCGATTCAGAATCACTTTCTGATACGCCTTAAGCGTGTCTGTCCGTTTTGCTTTCTTATGTTCGGGTCACAGTTTCAGAGATACTTTGATGAAATTTGCTACGTCGCAGCTATCTGAAGGGGAATTGAATTCCGGCCGTTATAACTAATTCAGACGAATCCGATTTCTATGCTGCTACGCCTGACATCAAAAATCTATCATGAGCCTTAGTACATTTAATTTTTTATACGTTACGCCGCTCGTGATACAAGAGTATGTTAGGTTTGTACGGATGTATGCAACGCCCGGGTGGACGTAAGACTTCTTCTACTATACTATAGTTTTTCCAAAATGTTCAATATGGCAAATAATCATAGGAAATTAAATATTATTAGGTTGATCGAAAAGTCCTTGATTTTTGTTTTTTTCTTTACGTGAATGAAGTGATGATGCATTCACTAAATGGAACCTTTCAACGGTCTTACGAATTGTTATTCGTCGGTTTGCATAAGTGAATCTCTTTATTTTACCTTTATTAGTTTTAATTGCCCTTTTAAAAAGGAATGAGATTTTTTATACCGGTTGTGTCACTGAACTTCTGTGAATACATCTTTACTGCTTTAGACTAACCATAGCTGCTAAGGCACAAAGGAAAAGCTATTCCGCAGAATAAAACAAACACTTTCAAAAACGAGCCTTCCTATATTAGCTGTATAGTGAAAATGTGACTTAAGTGTCAATTCGGCTGTGAAAAAATTCAATGAAGTTCACTGTTGGGGGAAAAAAAAGAAATGATTTTCCGAACAATCTAATAGTTTCACAGAGAGCACATACATATTGTTAAAACTGATTGCAACAATCAAGAAATCCATATGGCCTCGCAAATAAACAAAATTGTGGCCTCTAAAGTAAAAAAACGTTCTCACCTGATCAGCGTATTTTCTTGAAAGTAGAAATGACAATGCAGGTGTACTCAACGGGACGAGCTACAGAGATGTATTTATCGATTCTTTCTAGTCTGCACTAGAGGGACAACAGACGGACGCAATACATATCATGAAGCATAGATCCGAAAGACCTATGACCGTAAGATTAAGATCGCTTGTCTAAGAGGTTAAAAAGTGCTGACTTGTGTGGAAAAGTGTTCAAAACTTGGCTTTACACAATCCAACTCTTGGAAAGCTCTATAGCCAGTCATTGGTTGCGTAATCCCCCGAACCAAGATCTGAAAAATAAATCTCAGCGATGTCTCATAATATTATCTTTGTATGTAATATTAACAATACACGGCAATCCTCTACGACAATCGAATCTTCCACGTTGCGAAACACTTCACAGATTCGAATGCGTCTAAGTTAAAATGTCAGAAGAGATCATAAACATAATTTTAACTATAATTGACATACGTTCACGCTTATGTCGGAAATATATATTTAACAACTTTTTCAATCATTTTTAATTCGATTTTTAACATTTTTTTCGAAAGGTGTAGAAACTATATTAGTTTAATAGGTTTTGGTTATATTTCCACTTATGTTTCACTTAAATTCTTGATTATCACATTTCATTAGTAATTTCGCATAAATAATTGGTTGTTAATTTGTTATTTTACTTTTTCCCCTTCTACGTCCAAGTTTTTTGCCTAATTTACATTTTTAACAAAATGCTAAATTATTTAAACACTTTAAAAAGAAGTGTGAAGCGCGAAGCTTATGTTCTTATGTCGATTTAAAGACGCTCAATTAATACATATATATATACATAAAATCATAATAATGATACTAATAACAATAACAGTTAGTGGATTTAAACAAATATATAAACGGCTTACATCAGAGAAAAATATCGCCATTAAAAACACCGGTAAGGCATTCAGAAATCTCATAGTTAAACTATGTCTTCTTTAAGCAAGTCTTGTGTATGCAGTGTAATCAAATGCATTACTTAATGTGCAGCCTTCCATTGGGAATATCAGAAAATTCGTCTTTTTGTTGACTTAATTGATGCTTCGCACTTTCCAGAATACATGGAGGGAAGTCTTTTATATGACAGAGATTTCTTTCCTTAAATCTTAAAAGCTATGCTCAACCATTTTGTGAAATGAATTCTTGTTGCGAAGTTACAGCCTAACGTCTCACAAGTTGATTTCCAAATTCTGTAATCCGCCAGTAGTAGGTATCTTTGGCAAATGTTTCCGTTCATTTAAAACCATTTGCAACGGAAAACGCTTCAGTGTGGGTTCATCGAGACTGCCTTGGAATGGATATGAGGTTGAGAGCTATTCAAAAGTAAACAGTAAGCTCCCGCCAAGAAATTTTTAATGAAAGATTACGACGAAGCTTTTTTGTTGTTATTTAAGAGTTCGGCTATAGATTTATACATTTTCTTGATGTTTATATGTTATCCGGTTTTCGACGGACGCAGCAAAAGTGGCCCTAACATTACGAGGAGGCCTGGCGAGGAAAACGAATGAGGAGGAATATTTGAAAATGTGTAGAAACGCAATTTTTTGATACTGACATTGAACTCCAAATGGTGAACCTACGTGATAAGATTAATTTTTATATTAAATTATTATTATGAACGCATCATTCATTCAGCATTCATCACGAAATATTGAAAATTAGGCCTTTTTACCATATGAAGCTTCAGTTTCCATAGGTTATTCGAACAGTTATGTGGCAAGCAAGACAGACTGCCACATGGACGGACGGGTAAACTTAGATCATTTCAGAAAGTGAATCTCAATCGATCAGTATGAAAATCCTGCTGGGTGTAATAAAAATCCGCGTCACACCATAAATGTTGTTGGGTATAAGTAATAAGAAATATTTTATACCGTCTGGTTTGATTATAATGTCAGTCTATGAATCCCACGTTAGGAAAACGAAAATTATTATACATATATGAGACGGGCTCGAACATATTACAACATCTACTGCTACGCGAATGTAATCAGCGAATATTAAATAAATTCAGAATGAAGCGTTGTAAGTACTTGTTAGTTGATATATGAAAAAAAAAAAAAAACGATTCCTATCAAGACAATGTTTATTTAGTTACTGCTGTTCGTCGGCTACAAATCAAAACTACCAATACTCAATATCTCAGCAGCTAAACAAATGCAAGATATATGCAAGCATTAGTAATTTGGAAGACGGTAAGTGGAAGTAACGTGATAGAGATATAACTGCAGATAACGAATGATATAATAATTAAATGGCAATTGGACGACAAAACAAAAGCAAAAACAAGTAAAAACTTTACAGTCGGGCAAGGCCGACTGTTAGATACCGTGCATCATTTCGCCTAATACAGTTGTTCACTCGTCTTGGTAATAACTCATCAAGTACTTTCAAGTACATTATTTCCATGCAAAGACCCACTTTTCATGAAAGCCCGCATATTGGAAGATGCCCAAAATAGCATATGATCTCATCCATATTTAGCACACTTCATTCGTTCATTTCTAAAAATGTTATCACTTTTCAGTTTCCATCATAGAAAACTAGAAATTGTACTTTTGCTCAATATTGGGGCGTACTTATCACGATAACCTTCATATATATGTTATTCTTTACTGTCGGGTTTGTTCCTAACTTGCTACTATGGACCAATGTTCATCATAAAATATTAAAAATAAATTTTTTTTTTTTGCAGCGGTTACTAGTCATGAAAAATCTTACATGGACTGGAGTCCAAGAAATAGGTCCTTCGGTTCAAATTTGCTCCACTTAAGTTTTCTATCAACTTACGACCATGAACAAATTTTTATTATAAAACATTTTTGGCATATACGGGCTTACATTTCCTGACAATCCTTATATGCAGTAGTATTCAAAAAATGGACGTACGGTCCAAATTCCGTAAAGATGATTTCTTTATCAGCTTAATCTTATGAACCAACTTTCACCATGAAGTATTGAAAGTTAGATCTTTTCACTATGTAAAGTTTTCGTTTTCGTCCGAATAGTTGTATGCAAGAGAGGAGTCAAAAAATTGCCCCCACCGAACCATACCAATTTACTATGTCCAAATACCATTAGAAAGCGAGTTTTGTGAAAAAAAATGTTGAAAACTGCAATTTTTTTAGGACATCACCCGGGGAATGATCGAAAAAGTAGACTGACCTAAACCATTCGTCCAATAGCATTCGTCCGTGTATTGAAGCACGTCATTGTGCCTAATTCCATCAATATATCTCTAAAATTGCGACCTGTGGCTCGAACGAAAATTTACATGGACAGGCGCAGACGCGCAGAATTAGGCGAAGAGGTAGGCTTAGATAGTTTCAGAAAATGATTCTGACTCGATAGGTATAATAAAAACTATCTTAAGCTTTTCTGCGTATTACATACGTAAGCAGAAACTTAATATACCCCGTAATATACCAGAAGTGCTGTAGCTATACACAATTCGATATCGAATTTTTTGAGAAATGCAACGTTTTAAAACGACTTATAAGCAACTCTTACAATTTTTATTCATTTCGTTTGTATTTTTAACAAATACACAGAGGGCTCATAAGAAGTTAATTTACATATTATTCGTAGGAAGAAAAGCTTAGTTTCTTTGGTCGAAAATTTAATTTTTTCATTCATTTACTTCACTCAATCACACAAAAGTCAATATTATATCAATCATCTCTACGAACTTTGCTAACCACACATACATACACATAGATTAAACAATTTTTTTTATTTTTTTTAATTCAAATTATCACTAAATCGTAAATAGGATGCAGAACTCGGTGCCTGACGGAAATGGCAATTGTACTCTCAAAGCTCAAAGCACGTCAGTGCACCAAATTTTATCAAAATATCTTAAAAATTGCGACCTACAGATTGAAGACAATAATACTGGTCAGACAGACGCACAGACAAGCAGAATCATTTTCTGAATCGATCAGCACGTACGTCCGCACAAAGTTAATATACCCTCTAGTACAAGCGTGATGTAGGTATAAGAAGGCTTTTTAGACTGCTGGAGTGCAGAGCTGCTCTTTAAGAAAACTCACGGTTAAACAGTATTATAACCGCCAACTTTTGGGTTTGGAAAATAAACCACAAGTATCCTGCTATGTTTGTGTACTGCTCCAGCTGCTCCAGCTTTCCTGGATTTACTAATTTAAACATTATTTAAAGGGCTTTCATATTAAGAAAATGAACAGGGTAGTGCTGCTTGGTTTGGAACGTGTGCGTTCAAGGGGCCGCGTTTGAGATTCTCATACATTACGCTATATAACACACGGTTTGCAAGCAACACCTAGACAAATATCGCAGTTATTCGGTAATTAATCATACGTATGCACATATGCGTGCAGGTTGCCTTAACAAGGTATTGTAACAAGAAAAGCTTATGAAAGCACTCATGTTTGATTAAGCCATTAGAAGAAGTGTGTTGTACATCCTTCATGCAGGCATCAATCAATACGGCTGAAGGTATTTCGTTAGTTAATCATACCTCTTGTAGTAATTTACTTTATTAAGTATTTACCGCAACACTTATCTGAAAACCTTGCACCGCATTAATCAAAAGCAATTGTTGTGATGGTTGAAATTTCCTTTATCTACTCGTAATTCGTAGTTCGTAGATAGCAAACGGAGAATGAGAATGTAAGTATTATGGTCTGCAAATTAGTTTAATGTAAACGTAAAAGATTTTTTATGACTTACGAATTCATTATGATTCCATTTTAATGCCCGACACCGAGGGTTGAGCCATGTTCATTTTGTCAAAACGTTTGCGCAACATCAACATTAATAACCTTAGGAAGCGTAGATATTCTTGCTCAGCATTAAATTCTGAATTGAAGCAAGTCAAAGTGCTTGTCAGCCCGTCTGTCCGATTGTGTGAATAGCATTCTTCTTATCAGCTTCAACTTTGGCAGACATATTGGAAAGTTGATATTGAAAACCGTAACATTCGGTCGAAGGACAAGCCTACAGTGCCATATAAATATAGAATATGTCTGCTGGCTGTGTTTTTGGTCATTGGACCTTTACGCTACAATACGTGTATATTCTGTAAAAGCAGGAACGATCGATCTGCCATGCCCATGTTAGGAAGTATGGACATTTCTTTTGGCTACTTTCAATGTTTTCTAGGACAAAGGTGGTGCATATAAATGATTCGCTCATACCTGAGTATAAATTTCTTAGGTGCTTTTCGTTATTGCAGAGAAATTAGCTTTGTTGTGCAAGCAGTATTCGGATATAGTGTATATATGCTGCGATTTTAAGTAGTATGTATGTCTGAGATGCCATGCCCACAATAGCCGTTTCGTACATTTAACTACGCGTACAATTTAAAGGTCGCAGTTTTCAAAATACAGAAACTTGATCGGATCAGATCATGTGGTTGAGCACTTACCATATAATGTTCTATACTGAAAAGGTTGATCTTGACCACTTTGCCAATAGTTCTACGAAATACGAAAATTGAATCTGCGACCATTGGATTGTTTGTTGCGATCGTTTGCCTACTCAGCTACTCATAGCAATGCCCTTAGAGTTTTCAATACAAGCGGATAGATGATCTGAGTAATCCGGCAGCCTTTACATCCATGCTTTGTAAATAGTAAATAAATAAATAAGTATTTGCATCGAATTTGAGATTAAAGTTTCTTTAGTGGGCGTCAAGTTACAGTTTGTTGTCACATTTTGACCGGCATTATGGGTCAATCAAGTCCGTTTTAAACTTTTGAGCATTTGCGCGGCCATCAGCACATCTGTCTTATCTTTCCTGGTTGTGAGAGTTTCGAAAAAGCGCTATCAGAGACGGACACACTAGATCAGTTTTCTACTGTTCCAACCAATGATCAAAAAAAATTATGACATCACTTGTGCATATCTATCGATGCCATCATATCCATATATTTCCATCCATATTTCAGTGACAAGTATCGAAATTATATTAGTTGCGGATATATCGATGCCATCAATTGTATCAAATATTTAAGTAGAAGGAAACTGAAACGCTGTCAAGCATTGCGGCAAAATGTTTTAGATTTTCATTCCATTGTTTAATTTAAGACATAAGATGAGCCCACTTCACGTGTGAAAAAGTTGTTAATTGATTGTTTCAGAAACCGACAAAGCGTAGAGCAATGCAATCAATTATTAATTTCTTCTAACGAATGAAAGAAAATCCTTAAACAAGAATGTTAATAATTGTTTGATAAGACAAACCGACCATTAGAAATAATAACAACAGGTTTGCAAAAAGAAAGAGAAAAAGTAACAAACCCATAGCCTGCGCCTGGCTATTATTTTCTTTTACTTTAAGGAAAATATCTGTTTGTTTCGTATTTAACAAAAAGGCGTAAAATATTTTCCACTCTACCTGCGTGTGAAATGGATAGTGTTTGCAACGAAAATATTGCGTTTTGTTGTCGTTTAGCAAAGTCATCACAAAACCACACAATGACTGCTTATATATGTGTGTACATCGTTCCCTTCTCAGCGTTACTTGGGTTCTTTTTTTTTTTTGTTTTCATCATTCTTTCCTTCTTGATTCCTCCGTTCAATTCGTTCACTTTTCTCTCCTCATTCAATGCTTACAAGTGATTTTATTATTTTTTTGCTTTTTTTGCTTCGTTTCCTCTTTCAGGATTTTATCTGTCTGTGATGTTCGCATTAATAAGATTTATATCCTTTCAAATTTATTAATGTTTGTGTATGTATATACGTATATATAGCTATCTATGTGTCTGTGTGTCTGTGTGTGGTATCTCTTCCTTTCATGTTGAACATTCTTGCGTCTTGTTTTTGTACAGTGGTCGTCTATTTGCACATACATATTAACATATATGTACATATATATATTTGTATTCGATTGCTTTATTCAACGCCTTCTATCGCTCTTATTACTTAAATGCCCCCTTAAAAAAGTGTCAACTTTACAATAACCTTCAATGTCGATACAAATTTACCGCTTTTGAGCGGCATCTTTCAATAACAGCAGGGCGTCCTGTACGGCGATCTTTTAATGTTTTGGTATCTGAGGTTTTTCTCATTTAACTGCCGCTACCTCATGCTGATAACTGTGATTATTGGTAATCACTGCGAACGCGAGCTCACCTCCTCTCTTTGATCAACTTCGCTTTAATCTTTTACTTTTAGTGATTAGTTAGTTATTTTATTATTAGAGAACAGTAAGTAAAAATTTATTTTAGAATATATTTGATTACGTTAACATACTACATCAGTAGTTTGGTTAGTTTCATTTTTTTTTTTTTTTTTTTTTTTTTCTTTTCGATTTACATCGCATAACAAGAAGAAGGTAGAAATTTATGATTTTTAAATTTATTCATAAAAATTCTTAGGAGAACCTAAAAGAACGATAGGAAAGCAAAGCAATTGGTTTTATGGCTCATTTACATTATATAAGAGAAAGTCGTAGTAAATGTAGAGTATATTCCGATTATGATTTCGCTCAACCTAAACAAACGCCTGAACGATGTTTCTATCATATATAGATAATAGTTCTTTTTGATCAAATATTGAAAGGATCGGCATGAAATTGTAAAAACGTCACTGCCTCGTCTGATTTGTCAACACGTTCCGATAAAGCAATTCTCTCTCTCTTTCTTATTCTCTGTCCCAAGGAGCGATTGCAATGAACACAACATTTAGGGTTAACGAAAGCGAATGGATTCATTGGACCAACTAACCGCAGTCATTCTCCATACATTATTAACCAACAAAACTACTTAAGGAACAATTTCAACGCAGACAAAAAAATATTCATGGAAAAATCTGACCGCGCTTATGTTGGGAATAACAAGGAAATTCAAATTCATAGTGATGAACACGTCATCGGGATAGTCGTTGGTGTATACTAAAATTTTCGATAGCATAAGGAAAGTGAAAAATCGTTACAAGATACGATTACTCCGCTTTCTATTAATGTTAAAGTCAGCAAGGCTTCACATGACGAACATTTTTATAAGATTAAACCTTAATTGTAACGTAAAATTGCCACTTGGAATTTTACGTTTTTACCTTCTTCTTATCTTAGCTTCCTTCGGGACTAATTGCGATTTTTAAGAAAGCATAGGTTTTCTTTGCAAGGAACTCATAGCTCACAGCTTTTCTCACTTTTTTAATTCGAAGGATGATGTCCCCACTGCTCACGTAATATAGTGACTGTGAAGAAGAAGAAATGAAAGTGAAAGGAGTAGGATTGGTGTTGCCCGTAAGTGTAAATACCTTTGCCGTATGAGCATTCAATGCAGCTACGACCGCAGGAACCTCTACCGCACTTAGAATTTTAGCTCGCGAACACTGATTTGGTAGTCGCCGTTCTTCCCTACTCGGTTAATCAAACTTGAACTCAATCCCTTTCTGATCTTGCCCGCTCGAATATCGCAGTTCAACTCTCTTGACTCGATTGAGCTCAGCGCCTAACCTCATTGTGACAGTTTTGTGTTAATCCCGCGATATATTCTACGAGTTGTTGTTAATATTTTCGACAAATGCCAGCTGCCTTAGGCAGGTAAAGCGCCGTCAATGTATATTAGGTTTTATCATTTTTCGGAATTTGGTTTCTTAGAGAACCGACGAGTTCTCATTCAAACTGAAAGCATCAAATGTTAGACTTTCGCAATAATATTATTAATTATGCATTTTTTATTTCATCTCTCCTTATATCAATCAATCTGTCAATTATCAACTGAACAATTATTTTTATTAGAAAATGAAAATATCAGTCAGCTTTGAAATAACCATTCATGCCAAGTTCATCACATCTTGAATGCATCTCCTCGACCCAATTATCTAATTAGACGATTAGGTGAACAACAACCATAACAAATCTTCTTTGAGAAATGAGAGAAAGCCGCCAAATCGTGTGTATGTAAATTAATTGATGTAAAACATAAACGAACTACAATACATTGAAAGTATATTGTGTCCATGTCATGAGAGAGTTCGTGACGAAATATATTCTAATGAAAATGTTCACAAATGTTCCTTTATTCCCATTAAAATCGTAAGACTAGCAGAGGAAACAGTAGTTATGTAATTTTTAAGTTTTTACATATGTTCATTCCAAGTGCAAGCGTTAACAGATGCGGTATCATATTACCACAAATGTCATTCTATTATGTACGGTATTCACACTAGTAATTTAGACCACACAAACGCCTTGACAGCATGAAGGAAGGGTCAGATGTGTTGGAAGTGAATTTTTTACTCACATCAGATGACTTGATTTCTATTTCAAGAAAATTTGCGACTTATAAAGTCTTCGCATATCTTACGGCATTGGCAAATTTTATTTCCATTGAGTTCCTCTGCCCTCGAATTTGAACAAGGATGTTAAAGACTCATCGCTTAGAGCGAATATAATTTTCTTACTTGTGCTTCTTAATTAATTCGTCCTGCAAGAACAAAAATGCTGACACCGAGAGAAATCTTCAAATACGACTTCAAAGTAAAAGGAACTGTTAACCAATCTTACTGATAAGGACGAATGTTGCATAGCAAATGAATACAATTTTAACACATTTTCTTCCCCACACCTTTTCCCCATTATGTACATACATATACATAATAGAAGCCTTTAGTTGTATTTCGTTATCACGAATAAAAAGGTTACAGCATCTATTGAAGCCCTTTTTATTGTAACCACGTTGACAAATGTCCACTAATATCCTTGCTTCCCTAAGTCTTTCTAATGCTACATTAAATTTGTTAACAAAACTCTTATGGTCGCTAATTCTTCCGGCATCCTTTTTCTGGCAGAGATAAATGTCAACAAAACACTTTTTCACTTTTTTACGAAAATAAGAATTAATTATCGCTACAACAAAAAGGATGATGAAAAGGTAAAAAGGAAGTTTTAATTATTTTAAATGATGACAATAAATTAAGATTTATGTTAAGATAGTAACGTAGTTTAAGGAAAAGTTAATTGAATTTTTGCTTTTCTTTAACAGCCCGTGATTCCGATATGAGTGATACGGAATCGGAACCAGGCCTACCGCTGAAACGTAAGCAACGTAGATCTCGTACCACTTTTACTGCCGACCAATTGGAGGCTTTAGAACGTGCATTTGCTCGCACCCAGTATCCTGATGTCTTTACGCGGGAGGAATTGGCGCAAAGTACGCAACTGACAGAGGGGAGGAATTGGCGCAAAGTACGCAACTGACAGAGGCCCGTATACAGGTGTGGTTTAGCAATCGTCGAGCTCGTCTGCGTAAACATTCTGGAGGTGGAGGCATGAGTGCAACAGTTAATGTTTCGGGTATAAGCTCGGCTACAACCTCGTCTGGGGGTCCAGCCGCAACTGGTGCCTTGGGATTTGGCTCTTTGACGATGGGTCCGATGGGTTACAGTCCGGCGGCGGGTACCACTGCTTCTAGTACAGGTATAAATGATCAGCACAGCGTACATGCAGCTGCCGCTGCAGCTGCGGCGGCTGTCCATCATCCCGCCCATCATCACCACCATCATCACCATCATCCCCATCACTCACAAATGGGCAGCTATGACTTAATGGCGGCTCAATCAGCTCATCCAAGTTTTCCTAGTAGTTTTCACAATTCACATTTCAGTAGTCAGAATTACTATCATCAAGGTAAGGTTTCGCTCCTTTCTTCTCGACGATTGCATTGCAAAACTTTATTTTCAGATTATTCGAAACTTTCCATTGACGATTTCTCAAAATTGACTGCCGAAAGTGTTTCAAAAATCTCACCTTCCTTACATCTCAGTGATAATTATGCCAAATTGGATGCAACCACAAATTGGTCTCAAGCTGCTGCTTATCAAACGGCGGCAGCAGCAGCTAATTATAATGCAGCAGCAGTTGCTCATCACGCTCATCACAGTACCAGCGCTTCCACTCAACATCCTTTAAATGAGTATCCCAGCGCGACAGCAGTGACTCATAACAATCAATTAAGTACGACGTCGGTAGCAGCGGCAGCTGCCTATCAACACCCACTGTCCGCCCAAGGTGATACCAAGTACTGGTCTTGAGGATGCCTTTAAAAAAGTTTGCAAAATTTTCTTCCCAACTGTTCAATGTCTCATAGCACTACCGCATATGGAATTATATAAAGGTTACAAATCTGCTCTCAAAGTGCTGAAGAAACGTAAATGATCGAGGCATATATGCAATGAAAGTACTGATTGGTCCCAAATACATTACACTCATAAAAGAATCTTTTAAGCCAAACTTTGCTCAAATAATTTGAAAAAATTTCTTGTATAACAAGTGAGACCCGCTACAGTGGGATGCGACTCACCATGAAATACCCTACTCACTTCGTTTAATATACTTATTTATGTAACGAACTTGGGAATGTTCGAGGAAGTGTTCCGATCCGAACCAAATTTTAATAGTATTCGTTTTTGGACCGAAGCATGCCAGTGTAATAATTTTCGTCAACACATTTCAAAAACTACGATCTGTAGGCTGAATATGAGAAATCAAGACAGACAGACGGACGTGCAGACAAGCTCGAAATCTTTTTCCGATTCGATCGGTATAATAAATGATATGAAATGGTCTCTCTCAAGTGCTTCCGAGTGTTGCATACATCCGCACAAGCTTAATGTACCCTTGTACCGCAACTGGTGGTGTACAGAAATATGTATTAGGGAGCAGAGGAATAAAAGTACAAGACAGTACATCTTCTCGAATTTCAACGTCTGCGTCTTTCACTAGTATTTCTTACAAGAAAGTTTCCCTATTGGACTTTTGTGGAGTACTAGCAAATATCTATGTCAAGCCTTATATAATAAATTTCAGTTTCATCTTTACAGTGCGCGCAACTATAGATGAATCACAATTCATTAGAAGTGGCAGCCATCTACTAAAAATATGCGGACGCAAGTTCGGCTTATTTTCTTAATTTTTATAATATTGATAAACAATGCGAGGTCGGACGGACGGACAATCTCTATTGAATTTGTTTCTAGGATAAACGTAACTTATAACGTGTCTGGCATATATTTGTGGATTGTAACATTCTATACACCATGCACACACATATATTTTTCGGTGGTGGGGCACAAAATGTTTAAAAAGCCTAAATAAACTGAAATATTACTTACGAAGATGCACTTGTTTAGGAAAAAATTGAAAATATAGAACATTTTTATGTCGCCAATAATACGTTTTGTATGCAGATCTGTTGTAATATATAAAACATAAGTTGAATTCATTAAATTAAAAAATAAAAGTAAAATGTAAATAATGTAGAAAGAAAAATGTTCGTTTAAAAAAACCCAAGAATAAATTATAAATTTTAAATGATAAAAATCCGTTTGGAAGCTATATGCATAGAAACTGAAGAACCTAGGTAAGTAAATACTTTCATAAATTTTACCCATATTTACTTAATACAAAAAGCAATCACTAATCTTTGCCTTACTTATGTCCACATAAGATAATGATTTCTTGTGTTTCGATTCACTTCTTTTCTTCGACTGCTTTAGTCTTAGCTTGTGTCACTATAAGTCCGTGATACATCAATAATTCGTTTGGAATCGAATAGTTCATCACCAACGATGCAAAACGAATACTTTACCAATGTCACTACAACGCTCATTAACTTTGAAAATATTCGATTCTTTATGTATGTGTAGGTATACATACGTATAAGTGCAAATATAGCAATACCATTATTTGCATTTATTTACGTGTAAATGTCGCTCGGAAAAATTTGTGCAATATTAAACTTTCGCCTTAGTGCGTCTTAAATTGTCGCCCGTATCTTATTTTCACATAATTCTTACACACAAACACACACACGACTTAGCTTGAATAAAATTCATGGCAACTCTTTATCGTCGTGCCTGTCGTTACATGTTTCTGTTTATCGCATTTTTAATAACCACACAATTAATAAGTAAATTTGTTTGCGTTAAAATCACTAAATTTTCTTAACGATTTCACAGATTGGCCATATACTGTAAACTTTTCTAACTGCTTAGGTAAAATTCTAGAAAAATCAAGAATTCAAATTTATTTAAAATGAATATTAACTAAAGCCGCAGTAAATTGTTTGGGCCCGAGCCAAAGGTAATAAATCGTCACTTCACTTAATTAAGCAAATGATAATAAACATGTGGTTAGTAAGAGAGAAAAGAGAGAGAGAGAGCGTGGAAAGTATTGCCATACCCGAGCGCAAAAACAATCATATAAAGAGCAATTATGGTGTGGATCCTTACTAAGTGTGTACAGATAAGGGCAGCATATATGTTAATGCATATATTCAAATCAAATGTGAACAAAGATTTCAAACGATCTTTAGATAATAGAAAAATGTGAAAAAATTTAAATCAAATTAAATGATAAAAAGTAATTAAAATCAAATTAAAATTAAGAAGGATTTTAAGAAAATTTTTGAGAACAGAAAAATGCTGAAACTGAAGTGAGGGGAAATAATTATGAAAAACATGACTCCACTATATGAAATAATAATAAATGGTTTTCCTCTAATTGTGGAAGAGAGAATTGAAACATCGATACTTTTTTTTTATTTATTTGAATTTAATTATATATAAGTTTTTTGTCGTTATTTTTTATACACAGTAAAGAGTTTTTCGTATATTTTAATGCTAATAATATGTTATTATCGACTTGGCTTGATAGTAGTCAAGAAAAAATGAAACAAAAGTTCATAGATGTATACATACATATATATACATATATATATATATATATTTATATATGCACATATATATGTATGTATATATGTATATATATGCGTGCATATATATATATATATATACATATATATATGTATGTATAAACATATCGTATAGTTATCGTATTGACATAACATCAGACTTACAAATTACCACAAAAATTTTTATAATTCATGTACATATATATATATATATGTACGTATATATATATATATGTATAGAAGAGACAATATATATGTATAGAAGAGACAAATACTTATCCATTTGCACATTTATAAAGTAATCACAAAGAGTAAATTATAGAAATTATTGTACTAATAATAGTAATATTCAAGATATACATTATATTTAAAATTTATAAATTTTCTTAACAAGTTTTTAATTAATCTTCATTTTCATTTAAATAATTCATTTTGTAAATTTATCAATTTTTTTCTATTTATTGTCTTTTAGTTACCTTTGTTTGCATATTATTTAAAAAAAAAAAAAAAAAGTTATTGTCTTGTTGCAAGCAGTTTGTTCTCTTTTACAATTTTGTTCAATTTTTATTATTTTTTTTTCTCAATTTTTCCGTATGACATAACTTATTGCTGCACGGGTTTGAAGGGAAATTATATAAAAATTTTCCACCAAAACCATATGCTTATAATTTTAATTTAAATATAATTTATTTATGCATTAATTTTTTTTTTTTTTTTGGTTTTTTTTTTTGAATACCCATAAATTATTGTCTTCGGTTTGCACAAAATATATTCAGCTCACTTTATAAATCATTAATTGTATATAAAAAACTGTTCTTCTTCTTCTTATTCTTCTTTTGTTTTCTTTTTTGCAACACTGGACTGCAAAACCATAATGTAAACTTTATTTTAATAGGTTTCTGTGTTTAATTAAACCTTAATGCGCGGCCAGTGTTCCTTTTTTTTTTGTTAATGATATTTTATATTCTTAGATATGTGTATGTGTATGTTTGTTTGTTTGTTTGTTTGTTTGTTTGTTTACCGTTTATAGATATGATAGTTGTATGATATAAGTATAAGTTTTTGTAATAATTTTTTTGTTATGGTTTTTCTTTCTTTTCTTAATATTGATAATTGTTTTTGATAGGATCGTTAGTATTTTCATATAAACTACGTCTGTTTAATGCTGTTATACGTGGCGGTGTTCCCCATGAATGCACGGGTGCAGCTACAGCAGCAGGATGTCTTAAGTTACTGGCGGATGGCAAGTGATTGGTGTTAATGCTTCGTGCATGATCTTCCTGTTGCACATACATGGGCCAACGGCCACGTACCCCGCCATATGCACCCAAATTAACAACTGGACGATAGGGGACAAAACAACGTTTACAAACGGCTGCGATGGGTTGACGTAGTCGCTCGTGTTGGGGGTAATACTCGACCTAAATTCATCGATCGAATTTGTAGGAAAAGATCAACGCAAGAGAAAAAAGATGACGAACAAACAGAAATACCAAAATTTCACATGAAGCATAATATTAGTGTAAATTTTTTTTTTTTAACTCCTTTTATTAACTAGTTTTACTTAATTTTTCTAGTTTTTGATTGTCTTTCTAAACATACAGGTATGATGTGCATACATACGTATATTTACAGTGCACAATTTACACACGAAACTGTTATACATGCATTCTCCGACTTGACACAAAAGCAGTTTTACAACAGCACGCACATACATGTAAATATTTATATGTGTCTTACGATTTCACACTGAAAGCATATTTTTTTATAGAAATTGTTATAAAAAATAATTACAAGTTATATGATATGAAATATAAGTTGCTCGTGTAAACTCCCAACGTTAAAGTCAAATCCGTATCGCAACATTGCAAATACCAGTCATTGTTAGGAACAACCTACGGAGAAGAATGTGTTGATTACGTTATAAGCTCGCCTCATTGGCAGCACACTAACAGACCGCTAGTTCATCTAAATGATCGATTTTATAGACGTTACTCGGAAAGAACAATATGCGGGGAATGTGAACACTTTAGAAATTTTGGGGGAAATTTTCATAGTAACGCGGCTGCCTATTGATCCCACTAAACGCGGAAAATTAGAGCAGCATCATGAAAAGCTGGCCTTTCTAAAGTTACTAAGAATTGAACATCCTTCCTTATGCTTTGGTTTCTTGTCACGCATCAATTTTTCATCATCCACCCGAATTTAGTAGCATTTTTCTTCGAATTAAACCAGAAACGTAACTCATCAACCAAATCGCATTATTTGACGCCTAAACCGGTAAACAAAACAAGTAAAAATACTGCAGTGGGACACGCCCACCATCACATAACCCACACCACCCTACAGTCATCCGTACTGACTTTTCAAAATTCAGTTCATTATGTGGGAAATGATGGTCTGAGTCGAAGCATGTTCGGTAGTGTTCCTCTTTGGGCCAACGATGCGTCAAAACATCTCAAAAATTATATTTTATAGCTTCAACACAAGAACAACACAAGATGGACACACGCTTGGAACGTTCTACTGAAAATCCTTCAGAACATTGTGTACAACCGCACGAACTTAATGTATATTCTTGTGCCATAAGTGGCGTAGGATGTAAAAGCTATGCTGTGTTTACCTCAACGAGCATTGTAGCATTTAGTTCTAAAATAGTATACTAACATTGTCAAACCAGGAATTAGGAACCCATACATTGCAATTCTGCTGAAGTTATTGCACGCTTCCAACTCTTTTAATTGTTTTTGCAAACAATGCTAATAGGATCGTTATAAAGTTCATCTTCCATATCCTTGTACTTTGTGTATTCAAATAATTGGAAATCGGATACCTTTACCAAATTGCAGCAGGTTTTTAATTTTTATTTTTAAAACAAAAGCTTTGGACAGACAGGCATGCCTACGCTAACCTAAAAGGTTATGCTGAATTCGCCCCTCACAGCGAATACATCGAGCTGAAGTTGTAAATAATAGATTCCCTGGGAAAGTTCTGTCGTCCCTGAATATGGTCCGAAATGGTATTGTTGAGTTGAATTAAACCTCTCCGAAAATTTGGTATGTTATTGAAAGAGGATTTTGCTGTAACATTATCTCGGCAATCATCATAAATCAATGATTTGCAATTGTTCGGACTATCTTCCGCATGTTCTATCAGAAACTGTGTCTTCATCAAACTGTTGAAACTCAGTAGAAAATACAGTGGCGTAAATGAACTTTGTCAGTAGCCATGGGTGCACGGCCGTGTGGTACTTAATACTAACACGAATCATCTTCGTTTTAATCCTGTTGCTAAGTAAGTGCCTACACATTCAGTGATAAAAAAGAGGAATTTGCTGAAACTTGTTTTTTGCATTAGATTTTTACAATATTTTTTATAACATTTTTTCTAACATTTCTTTAAGATATTCGTCGCACTCTACCTTCCATTTAAAATTTTTAATATGGTTATGCTTTTCATTATTAAAGGTTTTGGTCTCTGCTTGAAATTATGGATTTCTATTTACAATCAGCCTTAAGATAGGCCATAGAATACATACTTCGAGCCAACAAACAAATTGCTTATGAATGTACGGCAAAAATTTATAAAAAAGTTTCAAATGACGAGTAAGTTTTTCAAAGTCAGGAAGTGCTTTAATTAAGTTTTGAAACATTTTCCTTATTTTTTTTTCCAAGTCCCGGTAAGAAGGTCTTTGATCAGACAGACTTGTAGAAGACTTTTAAAGATAAAACATCGCAAAGTACGCGAAGTTTTCTATTTTGTCATGTATACTAGAAATGAAAGAGAAACTTGTTCGCTTCCTTATAAAACAACGGAAAGGATGACAAAACAACAATCTGCACGTCCTGCTATGGCCTTACAATTCTTCCAACGAACAATAAAAATGTATTAAAGCGGAAATAACGCATTTTAAGCACATAATATAATTGTGAGCAGTTTTGCTCTTCTCTCTCTACTACGTAAAGGAAATGATAAATTCAAATGTTGTAGGAGTGGTATAAAGTGTAAATAGAGAAAGAGGTTTGCACGCAGAGAAGATGACCCTTACAAGGGAAGCTAAACTTAGTGGTAGCATATGCAGCAGTAATAAAGCAGAAAGCGATAGAATGTTTTATAGCTATTTTTAAATTTTCTTATATTAGCATGCATTGTATTATGTTATAAATTATTTTTATCTTCATTTCCTATAAGTACAAACAACATGTGAAGGCATTTTAAGAAAAAAGTTCTCCTTCCCACATTTATGAATAATAAAAATCTAAGAGAAAAAAAAAAAAAATTCGGAATTACTTGAATCTTTAAGAAAGAATTATCGGAAAAGTGTATTTTAACTCTGAGTTTTATTTATATTAAGCAACTCCTAAATGTAGGCTATTTTCATGAAAATCTACATAAAAAAGTCAACTCCTAAATGTAGGAAAAGCATAGTCATAACTAATTTGTGAAAGTAAATAAGAAAATAGCCAAATAGATGATATCATACGAAGGCAAACGCACACATACACACAGAGGATTTAAAATGATCAATCAATTCTACAAAAATGCGGTAGGCTAGAGAAAGAGAAAGAGCGACACACACATATATAAACGTCATTTACTCATACAAATTGCCTGGCACGTCCGGAGCGGCTAAAACGGCCTTTTAAATCACCACCACCACCGCCGCCGCCACCACCGCCGGTAAAGCCGCGTAAGGCTCTATATGAAGGCAAAAAGCCTGAGCGATACACGGAACCTATATGACGTTTAGATGGTTGCGCTCTTAAATCATTGCGTACATCATTAACCTCATCCTCGGCGAACTCTTCAACGTTGTCTTCTTCGGGTAAAGGTACAGCATTTTCAATCCCAAACAATTCGGGATCCTTTGAAGTGTCTTTTTATACAAACACCAAAATAATTTTAAATATATATTTTGCAATAACTAAACTCGTTACTTTATACTTTTGTATGTATGAGTATGTATTTACAAAAATTCTTTTTAAAATATTTTTTTTACTTACCCAAAAATCTTTTCTGTGCTCGTCCAAAGTCACCCCAATCTAAATCGGCATAGGTAGCATAATTCCAATAGTAAGCTGCAGGATCTACGTAATTATATTCAGCTGGTATATAAACTTCATCTTCGTCATCGATTTCGGCACGTTTCTGCTGAAAACCGCCACCATGCACTGGAGATGCTTTCAAAGCAGCCAAACTACGTTTTTCGGCCATATCGTAATAACGCTGCGAATTGTAACGAGCCAGAGCGGCTAAATTACGCTTGGTGGGATAGCGATTACCCAGCATGCCCAGGCGAGCCATTGTAGCTAAATTGCGTTTACCATTCTGGGGCAATTGATAGTCCCTGGCCAAAGTGCCAATATTACGTTTACCATAGCCCGCAAGACCACCAGAACGAGCCAAGGCACCCACATAACGTTTATCCTCCGTACGCTCTTCCTCATCGTCAGGTATTATGTTGGGATCAGTTGTAGGCAACTGTCCGTTCTTAGCCAATGTAGCTAAACTGCGTTTAGCCGCTGCAGCTGCAGCCTTATGATTATGATTCAATAAGCCCTGAGCTGCCAAAGCGGCAACAGAGCGTTTATCCTCCTCCCGTCCATAGTCGTCGTTTTCATCTAGGAGGCTTTGCTCTTCGCCCTGCTCTAATTGACGTTCTTGCAATATATTCCTTAACTGATTACGTAAAGCTGCGACCTTGAATAAGAAAATTTATTAAACGTGATTACGCAACGTTTATTTAATGCTTGTAATCCTTGTTTGCGGAATGTGTAATGAGAAATTATTATTTGCATCCAAAGAGCAAGTCGAGAGATAAATAACTAAATAAATTAATAATTTAATTTGCAACTTACATGCATTCTATATTGTGGGCTGGGATTGATCAATTGATTTATTATTGTTTCCAGCTCACAAGGTGATACATTGGCCACATCATCGATAGCCCCGACTGCGAGAGGCTGCTGCAGCTACATAAATGATAAAAGTGTTGTGAAATGAAAATTATTTCAATCTCTTTCTCCTCTCCCTTAAGCTTAAAAATCTTATTACAAAATGTATAAATAAGAAAAACAAGAAACCATTTTACAATAATCCGGTTGCAATTCAGTTGAAACGAAAACAATGAAAAATATAATCTTTAGTAAAAGCAGTTTTTAAAAGCAATGAAACGCAGTTGGAAACAAAAGAAGTGAATAAGAAATGAGTTACACATTCTCGACACTCCCACGCGTCACAATTTACAGTGAAATTATTTCTTCATAACCATAATATCTGTTAAGAATTAAGAACTAGAATTTCTTGCGCGTGGGCTAGCATGTGTCACAGTAGGGTTATGGTTAGTAGAACTTTTTGATTGAATTTTAAAGTTTTTTTCAAGAGACTCTATTTTTATGCCTATCACTGAAGAATGAGAGATATGTTGATTTTGTTAAAACGTTTGCAACGCCAAGAAGGAGGCTTCAGAGATCCTACAAAGTGTGTATATTCCTGGTTAATATCAAATTCATGTCTGTCTGTCTGTCCGTCTGTTTAATGTGTGTTATACACATTCTCTTAGCCGAAAAATAAAGCTGTATACGAAAATTTGAACGTATATTTTATGGGCGATGCTGCGCTACCTGTGCAAAAATGGAAAAAATTGACCACACCTACTCCATATATATAGTGTATCAAAATTTAATTTTTTTCCAATAGCTTTATAACGCACCGAAGAAGGCTTTAAAAAACCCCGTAAAGTATTTAAGTTCTTGATCAGTTTCAAATTTGGAATACACCTAAGCCTGTTCGTTCGTTCGAATGTCCATCTGCTAATCGTGTAGAGTGTTTGGTAAAGATTCGCCCAATCGCAAAAATTAAAATATCGCCTATAAACGTGCAAAAGAATTTGAAAACGCCTCAAGGTTTCCAATGAGCCCGCCTACAATGCCCAAATGTCGATGTAACGAAAACTGCTCGTATGGTGTGCAACACACACACCATACAAGGTTTCATTTTTATTCTGGAAATAGAAGAAATCAGCTGCGCCCACCCTTACCCCTCTTTACCCTTACAGTTTAATAAATAATTCGTAGAAGGTATTGTGGGGATTCCTAACTGCCCGTCCTTTGTCGATGTCCTTAACATCAAACAATTCTTGAACTTAATTTTTTCAAGTCGAACAGAAAGCAATGCTTGAGAAGCTTAGTAAAACAAAAGCTTACCCGCAGAGAGCGAAGAAACCTTTTGCACTACAGGTCTTGCACTACATGCTTGCTATATACTTATGGCACTTAAAAATAGGCTCCCGAAACATTGCTTGAGTATGGAGACCTTATATTAATTTGAAGGGATATTTAAGAGAGGCCGCACTGGATAGTTGGATGGTAACCCTGCATTCAAAGCATTATCTGTAATCGTGCAGTATTCTGAGTGCTCAGAACGAAAGATTACCGTTATTCCAAAACGGAGACTACGGCGATATCTACCAGCAATTTGATTCTCTATATATTTTGTAAACTTTTATGGATCGAATGAATTTACCAACAATTTCGATAAAAGGCCTGCAGAGGAGGAGACTAGTGTAGGCATATGTGAACGAACTAAGGGAAGAATATAAAAGCGTGATGAAAAGCTGCTAAAGAACGGATGCGGTAATCAATGATCATGCTTCACTCAAGACAGGTGCCAGGAGGCAACATTTCTGTTTGCAGACTTTTCGAACGGCGGGCACATTCTACATAAGTCAAACATTGTTTAAAGCTGGGTAATAGGCCTTTTATAGCCTCGAATGTTTAATCTTTCCACGAGGAATGTTTGCCATTATTTGATTTACTGCGTATATGATTCTTGATAATGCCATTATGCAAGGGTTTGCCAGTAATTGCATCCCATATAATGGTCACTTAGCGTTGCTTCGTAACGAGATTCTCTCTTTTATAGCCCGAAGTTTGCCAACATACCCACAACAATTTTGACGACACTGTTCAAGTTGTTAATAACGGTTACGACGTCTTACTCGAGCCAATTTGGCGTGGGTGCACTAAATTGGCGAGAGGCAATATCCTTGAATTCGGATGTACTGTGAATGGAGCAAGCAACCTGAAGAGATGACTTCATCGATGACACCCATCATACGTTGAGTTGTCGACAGCTTGGATGAATTGAAAATTCGCGTAACAAAATTCACGTCTTCCCCATTGGCTATCATTTCCCTCAAAAAATCGTCTGTGTATCTTATCTAGTATTACAGGCGGAAATTATCTTTTCTCGGAGATACAGATACGATTTACATGCAAATGACTGCTAAGTAAACCTGTTAGTAGCGTATATTTTCAATACGTCGGTTCTTATCGAAGACCTTAAGAAGCTTATGCTCAATTACCTTAATGCTTAATTAAAATTTTTGAACTGAGTTAATTAGAACAGTGTGTTGTCTGTTGCTTTATCTGTTTACCCGGTCTACAACGAAAAAATCCTTTAATTTCTTGTAGATAGATTTACGTCGGTCCTGTTTTTTGATTAAATAATTTTTTCACTTAATCTCATCAGAAAAAATCAAAATTCTTCATGTCTGCTTGATGTGAATTCCATTGAAATTTAATTTCCTTCATTTCCATCATCGTATGGATATTTTGTGTCAATATGAATAAATGTCCATCCATGTTGACAGTGAGTTTTGACATTTTGCTGAGAATTGATGCGACAGAGATATGAATGAAGCATAATTAATTACCCAAAAGGTCACCATTTCCTATAACACACACACTCGAAAGGAAAAAAATACTTTTCTGATTGAAGACAATTTAAAAATGCTTTAAAACTGCAAAGGAATTTTCCGCAATAATGACTTTTAGTGACCTTTAAAGCTATTTTTAAACTTACCTTGCAAGTTTTTTTAATTAATTTTTTTAGGGTTTCAAACTAAATTAAGTAAATTCATTAAATCTCTATAAGTAAAAAACTTTTTTTGTTTCTCTATTTCATGCTACGCACATTTAATTTTATGCGCAGACACGCTCGCAGGATTATTATTGAACATTTGAAAGTGCACGTTGTAAACATAACTGCTTGAAAAAAAAAAAAAGAAAAAAAAAACACGAAAAGATAAAAGCACGAGAGCAATAAATAAAACTAAAATGTTACACAAATCACTTCGGAATGAAAACTCGGCAAGGAAATACATTAGTGGGTTTTAAATTTTTGAAAATTTCATGGAAAGAAACGTCGCCGACTTTTCAATCTACTTTTATATCCATAAAGAAGAAGCATTCCTTGTCAGAATAGCAGCCATTCGCGTGTTTATTTGTGTTTATGTTTATTTCCTCCTACACTTTATCGATGTCCGAAAATCTGGCTATTGAAATCGGCCCTATATTGAAGACTAATTGACAACAAGTGAGTAAGTGCATGTGCATATGTATGAAAGAGAGAGAGAGATAGATAGGGAGAGAGATAGAAAGAGAGAAGGGCACGAGATTAAGACGAGTCGAAACTCTGGGAAAGGCAAACGTTAGACGGACAGACAGACGGACGAGTTTTTCGTCTAGCTCGAGTCATTTTGGGTGTTCCATACATTCGCACAAACTTGATATACTCTACACCATAAGTAACGTATGACATAAAAAAAAATTGCTAACGATTGAAGAAATCTGCAAACGAAATGATGAACTTTGTGTATCTGCGTCTGTATAGCGATATATGTCGAATTAAGCATTCTGCGTCTCATTTAAAACTTAGACTTCCTAATATAAATTAATATAATCTCAAGTTTATCGCATCGTAGAACGAGCGGAACACTTAACATAAATTCAATTAGTTTGCTTAGTCATTTTCAAGCAACAGGTGCCTTTTTATCGCTTTATTGGGTAAATTTTAAAATGTTTTTAAGAATACTTCGCTCTCCTCTCTTTCTTTTCTTTTTTGCTTTTCTTTTTTCCACTAAGCGTACAATATCTAGAGCATACACTTATCAGATACATAAAACAATTTGAGAATTATTTCAATAGAATTTCATTTTAATTCTGTTACAAAGCAAATATTTGAACAAATAAGTACCGCTTACACAGCCTAGTACGTCAAAGAATTCTCAAGTTTTTAGTTTCCAAGAAAAACAGAAAGCATAGTTTATTAGAGAAAAAGCAACTTTTCTCTAAGGATTTTATTTCTTAGTTTTGCTTATTTTGCTCGCACCACATGGACTATATTTGTGGCGCATGGAAATATGCTTTGAAAACTTTGATAAAGCATTAGGAGTGAGTTTACATTAATTTTATGAAATTTTCAATTGATAGGATTATATGTCAAGATATCTAGACGAAATGTACATAACATACAAAGTCCAAGCAATATTTAAATGCTCTCGCCAGTGCAATTCCGCAACTGACATTATTTAGGTCGTAGCGAAAAAATCAAGCTTCGCATTTGAAATATGTGTGTCGCTAATTTTGCTGATTAACTCCTTTTTCCTTTTCCTTTTCCATTTCTTTTTTGTTTTTCTTAACCCACTTATTGGTGTTTTTTCAATGGCCTGTATTCCTTTTTATACCGTGCACTAATTGTGGTAGAAGGTGTATAGAGTTTGTGTGAATATATGTAACTCACAAAAGGGTTTAAGATAAGCTCGCTTTCTATTATACCGATCCATTCTAAGCCTGTCCGTCTGTCTGTCCGCCCATCTGATGTATGCCCATGTATGTCTGTGTTCAAGCTATCAAGGTCCCAATTTTAGAGATATTTCGATAAAATTTGTTACACAGACGTGCCTTGAGCACTATTGAAAAAGGTTTGGATCGGCCCTCTTTTGCGAGCCACTTCCCATATAACGCCCTATTTTGAGAAATCGTTATACGGAAAAAAATTGCAAAATCGCTACTATAGAGGTGAACACTTTGAACCGTCTACGGCAATTTCTTGAACCCCCTCCCTTATCACCCTTCCTACGTAAACTGAACCTTTATACAGTAAAAAAGTCTAATTTTCAATATTTCATGGCAAAAATTCATTCATATTGGTAGATTGGTAAAGAAATCAACCTTACCGAATGTGGATCACGTGGGTATATTTGTTAAATGTCATTCTGTATAAGAACTCTCAGGATATATGCCAAAAAGCCTAATGTTTTATGATGAAAATTTGCTGATGATAGTAATCGAACATAAAAATTATGTGGACCACACTGGTCTATTTCTTGGATTCTACTCCCTCTAAATTTTTTCCCAATTAGTAAGACCTTCAAGAAAAAATATAATTTCTAATATTTTATGGTGAAAATTGATCCATAGTAGGAAATTAACCAAAAAAATTGATAGGACGGAGTTTAGACTACATAGGTCTATTTTTTAGATCCTAACATACATAAGAGTTATCATGAAAAGCAAATCCTTATATGGAGAGATAGTACACTTTCTAGTTTTCTATCGCGGAAACTGAAAAATAGTACAATTTTTGAAAAGTAAATTAAGTTTGCTAACTTGAGATCACATCATGTGATGCTGTAAGCATCCTCCCATATGCAGGTTTTCATGAAATGTACTGTTGATGCGAAATTCATATGCTATGAGTAGGATGAAAGGAAGCAGCAACCATTAATGGGCGATATTTTGAGTAAACAAAAAGTGATTTCGAATTTTTTTTGCATTATGTGTAGTCTTGATTAGCGTGAATAGCGTGTTCGGTTTCGATTTTTTCCGTCTCTTTGCTTGCGTTATGATATAACTGTGGCAACTTTGGAGCTTTATCTACACTATGAAATTAAATATAGCACATTAATGTTATTTTTATTTTGCATCAAAGACGATATTTATCAATATAAGGTTTCTTTTTTTCATATCTTTTCGTTAAGACTGAGCACGTCAAAGTATAAGATTTAATTACGAAATACTGCAGGCTTTAACGCGGAAGCTGTCAATTATTTCATGACTTATCTAAAAGTCAACGGTGAGCTTTAAAAAAATCCATTTTTTTTTTGTTGTTCATTTAATATTATTTTAAATTATTTTAAACAGATTTCAACTCTCAAATATACAACTGACTGCATTCCACGTAGGCAACGTATCCGTTATCATATATCAAAAAAATATATAATATGTCACATGTTATATGTTAACGTCACACACTCGGCTCCGCCTGCATGATTGTGTTGGTGATTAAAAATGAAAAAAAAAAGAAACAAATCAGAGAAATGAAAAAATATTTCATCATTTTCTGTTATGTGTCGTAAGCGTGTACGTGCATGTTATTCTCGTGCACATAGAAAGTTTATGCAGAAAACATTTTAATCTCAATAGTCAATAGGGAAAATTGACTTGCAAATGATTTAAATTAAAACACTTTATATTTATGACTTTGCTTTATCGAGTCCGACGATTAAAATTTATATTTCTGGGAGGTTTCATTTGAACTGAATCGAAATTCAATTTAAAGCAAGTACAAACACTCTAGTTTCACATGGTCCGCCTTTATATATTCTATATTGGTAGTGGCCGAAAAAATGACTGGAGCCATGAAAACATGTTAGTGTATTCCATCAAGATACCTCATAAATTGTGGTCTGCAGTCTGAACAGCGGGAAAGCAGAACTGACAAACGGCCAGACTAACTTTGGTGGGTCTGTCTTAAATCCTTCTAGGTGTTGCATACATTCGCGCAAACTTAAGACACATTTCCACAACAAGGTGCCGTCGACATGTACCGCCTCAAACTACAAAAATTGAAATTGGGAAACGTCTTCTTAGATGTGAGTGTCAGCGTCCTATCGCCCCTAAGAAGCAGTTTTAGATCAAATTAGTACTTTATCTACCGCAGGAATATTTGTGGATACCTTTTCTCACATAAATAATTTAATTGATTCTCTAAAAAAATAAGTAACGGGAGTTAAACAGATATCTGGGAAGGTATCTGAAAATAACAGAGATTTGCGTATTTTTCGCACACTTCCAACCAAATCAATTCCGTTTTAAATCTCAACCTATTGCCGCCGTCGAAGAGTCTATAAATTATGGTTTAGTCTTTCTATCTCTTTAATGCTTTTTCCTATGTGTCACAAACGGAAAGACAAATTTAGTAGACCTTCACTCTTCTCTGTTAGATATAATAAATCTTTTCTTGTAATATTAACCCAACTTCTCGCATCATCACGGATTACATTTCAATTTATGTAATCCATCCAATTATTCAGTAGAGACGAAACTAATGGAAGAGATATCACAAAAAAATGGTAAACGAAAGACAACAAATTGAATTTCTGTAGAATAGTTCCCGAATATTAATGTTATTACCTTATGTCCAATTACCTATTGACTTATGTCGATACTCTAATCGAAATATTTTTGAACGCATACATATTTATATGACATTTTGTTTACAGAGAGGGAGAAAGAGCAAGAAAAGATTTCATTTCAAATCTCGGAGCAAAATGTCAACCTGCAAGTGTCGCTAGGATGACATCTGGCAAAAAGCAAAAGTGTAGACAGTTTTCAGATACATTCGCTGACTGGTTTCTTGAAATACCCGATTTTTCAATGCAAACAATCTCTCTAAGAACAGCCAGTAATATTTCGGTGCTGCTGCTAGGATCAAATTGTCATTGCGTCACACGTTTTATGCTACTATAGCAAGTGGAAGTGCAGTCGAACGACATTGTCTGGCTTTTTTGCCTGAACTTGACGCCAAGATTTTGGGCAACCACTGCCAGCAGGCCGTGTCACCTATCACACAGCTCTTAGAAGTAATGGCTGTGTTGCGTCGTTAATCGATGAAACACGATGTCTCATCTTGAAAGACCCTCTACTTTTTTTTAAAGCTTTCTCTGTTGTAACTTCCGATTTGCAGCCTTCTAGCGCAAGAAGCACTTTTTTTTTTTTGTTAGAAATCTTTTAATTACTTTCAAGTCTTAGCTACAACTCTAACTGAGAGAGGATTGGGGCGAAGTCTCGATTTTCTCGTACAAGAGAACATTGAAGACAATACTTGTACACGTTATGGGCTGGTTATGGGCTGTATATAAAAAAAAAAAAAAAAAAAGAAACATTTCTTCTGTTGCTTTGGTTTTGTTCGAAGAATGATAAATCTAAGCGGAAAAGATAAACCTTTAATAGCTACAAAGGAATTAAAAATTGTGAAATTTATTGCTAAGATTTATTTCCTTTACTTCGCAATGCGAGGAGCAGATTTTTATCGGAAAAAATTAGAAAAGAAGAACGAAGAAGAAAATAAATGATTTATTAAATTTATTAAGGGATACCTTGGAAAGGTGCAATACGAATTCAGTAAAAATTTTAAAATCTTAACGAAAAATCAAAAAGAAAAGAAAATGAAAATAATTTGAGGACACAACACACATAGCTACATTTTCCAGTTCCAATATCTCTCAGCAGCTACCTTTATATTAAAAATATGTAGAATGCTTTAAGGAATTTCTTTGACTTAAGTAGGATACATGTGTAATCCATGTTAGGCAGTTACTTGAGTCGAAGTAAAACGATCAACTTTACGGAATTAATTTTATAAAATTTGCAGAAAACAAAAACCAGGAAATCAACTTTTAAAAAAATTCAAATAAATGCTGTAAACCATAATTTTCCTCCTCCCTTGTATGTTGAACATAAGCGCCACTATTTAACAATTCATTGGCCATCGTCTCTCACTTTATGGTTAAGCCTTTGTTATTGTGAATAGAATTTTTGGGGATCTTTCGTTGCACAAATTGAAGGAAACATGAAAATTTATGGTATTTTGTTTCAACAAAGCTTACAGCTGCATGCATTTATGCCAGCAGCAATCAAAAGCAACATCGTTCTTTGGGGCAGCAAGTGCTGTTGCGTTGCGATAAATCTCATAACTGCTGGATAGGTAATAAAGTTCATGTATGGGTAGAGTTTAATAGACCGACGAACTAAAGTTCGTTCATGTTACATTATCGAATAGCAATGAGTAGTAACACTATTCGTATATTGCACATAACGTAGGATTGCTTGCATCAAATATCAAGCGGCTTCGTAAAATCATTGCAATAACAACGAACATTGTAAACATTAAAGTTTCAAAGCAATTAATTCCGTTAAATTTTTATTTCATATTTAATGGCAGCGATTTTGCTTTGAACTGCCAGGAATAGCCAGGAATTCCAGATATAAAAGTTTAAAAATTTGCTTATTCAACCATACACAGCCATGCACAACGCAAATTTCAACAAAATCTCTTTCACTGCCTTCGTAATAATGGATGTGGATATGAAGGTAACAATTTGCATGGATAAGCCCACGCACATGTTTTGTTTTCATGTATTTTAAAATGCCTGATAATATGCTAGCAAAAACTAATTGGTTTCAGCCATATTAGCGAGCTATTGTTTAAGTTGAGCGCACTGCAAATATTCGCATGAAAGCGCCATACAATGAAATGCTAATTTGTTCGAGTAACTGGACTGGATATGCAGGCAAATCTTTTAATTTTTCTCTTTCTCGCTCTCTCTCTCTCTCTCTCTCGCTCTTCTTAAATGTCAAAGTTGTAGCATTTCATAGAAGAATAACAATTGAAATCTCCTGAAAATATGCTTTCAAATTTATTAATAAATTATGCTAAAACTATGCTTAATAATTGAATATGATCCAACATTTTGTGTGGTTAAGAAACATATTGCGTAACATAATTTTAGAAATATTTTACTAATAATTTACCCAAAGCGTACGTATGCTCCTAGTCATTTAATTTATTTTCTTTTTATAAATTTATTAAAGTACAAGCAAAAGAACGTCGGTTTACTTTGAACCTTTCTAATGGGAAAAATTGAAATTGAAACCATTGGATTGTCCAAAAAAGCAAAAAAAGGAAAGGAAAGGAAAGGAAAAGAAAAGAAAAGAAAAGAAAAGAAACGAAGGAGGACAAGAAAAAAGAGCTGGATTTCATGATAAGTAAACACAACAAGGAAAACGCCATCATATTGCAAAAAAAACTCATTCATTCATTTTATCATTCATTACATGTTGAGAGGACATTGAAAAGAAGGTAAATACGAATATTTTAGTTACGCAGCAAGTCAGTCAAGTAGCAAATCAATAACTACTGTCAAGGATAGATGCCATTAACACAGACTCGTACACAGTTACCATAACAATAAGCTTTCAATTATTTGTATTTGTTATGGGTAAGAACAAGGAGAAAGGGAGAGAGAGAGAGAGAGAGGTTAGTAAATCCTGAAATGACGAAAGTCCAAGTAAACGTCAAGGAAAACATATATTTTTTAATGTTGTTATAGCAAAACAAAATCCATGGATTATTTACTAAGTAACAAAAGAAGTGGATTCTGGATAATTTCTTCTCATTCTTTATCTATTTTTACCTTCTCTTTGTTTTTGTATCATCGTGAATTTAAAAGAAACAAACAAATTTAAATACAATAAATTTCAAACCGCGATAGAGTTTTTAATAAAACCGAAAGCCTTAGATGCTAGTGCCTTAAGACTTTAGTCTTAGAATTCATTCTATGGTTAAATTTACAATAATAATAATAACAATAACAATAAATACAATAAATTTAAAAGAAGCATTCAGCATTAAACATTGATGTCTCCAAAAAATATCTACCATTGAAACACCGTTCATAGGAACGCAAATCATTCATAATTCTATCCTGCTTAACATCTGTTATCGTCTTTTGATTATAACAACTTCATTGCAGATCAACGATGTCCAAAGAAGGACATTAGTCACAAATGCCTTAATCTACTCAGATCAACTGGAAATCAACGTAATTTAATCTAACGCCCTTTGCAGCTAACGAGACAAAGGAAAACTGTGAAATAATATCCAAAGATCAGCGAACAGTTTACGAAGTGATGGCATTTCTTTTTAGAAACTTTATGTTAACTTTAACCCAGACTTCAAGTAGATCTCAACTAAATATTTTGTTTTACGTATAGACTTAGTGCGGCTTGAAAATAGGCCTAAGAGGACTCTAACTTTCCTAAAAAAATTTGGAATAGCCTTGGTATCTGCAAGTGCTCACCTGTATCAGCTAATCTACTATAAATTTATGATTCAAGTCTCTAGAGAAACTCAATTACAAGACTTAGATGAATTAGATAGCAGTAGCTGTAGTAAATTCTTGGCAGAAAGCATGCTAGGAAACACATCATGGATGTTTAGCTGGAAATCAATATCTTAATCTTTATTTAGCAGTCCCCATTATGAGGTAAAAGAAACTCATACATAGCTCCGAAAGGCTTCGCCTTGATAAAGCTATATATTAGGGCAAAGACGGTTAACTTCATATCTATTCTTGAGTATGATTCACGATCGATATATTCAATTTTAGTACTTTCAGCTTGTTCATCAAAACATAATCTTTTTTGTCCGTTTCCTTGTCACAATTGTTGTAGTCGGCTCTGCGGTTCCGTGATTGAAAAAAAAACTGCTTACTGCAATTACCACAAGCCACTCAGTGCGCGGTCACGTACTCGTCAGCCGTCGACTGAAAATCGGTTCAAAATTACTTAATTAATGATCATTCATGCCTGTTGCATAACGCGTTTTAAGGTATATGCTGCTACCAATGTTCGTGCAATTTCGACCGCATGCTTTTATGAGCCAATAACTCATAGAACGTCTCTCCATCAATTTGATTGGTCGTTTATACTTATGCTTGTTAGTCTCTTTCGAGTTCCTTTGAACTTTTTTTGCGTTGTTGTAATAATGGGTATTGTCCGTCCGTAACTTAAATTAATCCACATATATATGAATCGAGCTTTAATTTTCCCCTTTATTGCTTTGTACCAAACTAGGTGACGGCTCAGATGGACAGCCTGCCACTATGAAATTCACTTGGATTTGTTTTATCTAAAATCTTCCATTGTTAATATAAATCTTCACTTAATTTTATCTTAAACTATCAACAATTTTAACTTACGCTGCAAAAAGTTGTTTTGCATGACAGGACTTATATGGGAAAAGTTCGAAAAAATATACTTATGCAGTCCACACAGAGATACGTGAATTCACGTGGACTAAGTTACTATTTGTGAACAGTAATTTTCAATATAAAATTCTGAACATTTTATTCCATTATACCCACCGCCGAAAGATGAGGGGCATATTTAATTTGTCAAAGCGTTTGCAACACCCAGAAGGAAGCTTCAAAGAAAGTACGTGTGTTCTTGATCAATGTCTTGTAAGCTAATTTAAGCACATCCATCCTTCTGTCCGTTTATCAGTCTTCTGTTCGCAAAAAGAAAGCTATCTGCTTCAAATTTTGCAGCAACGTTTCAAGCTCTTACACGTCACTTGGTATTGAAATTGGATCAAATCGATCAAATAATATGCCCGCAGTACAACATAACCCAAGGCTACCTCTTTTCTCAAAACAAAAAAATTAGTGTTTTGTTCGTCACCCGTAAACTACCACAACAGATACAACAATAAGAATTTTCATTCATATTCTTTCGATGGTCTTGAAGAAACTGCATGAGAGTGGAAAAATCGGCCGCACTTATTCAATATTATAGAAGATTCATTTTCATTCTTTTGTTGAAAGGTTTGTAGCACCCAGAGAGAAGCTTCCGGGACCATAAAAAGTCTACATATTGTTGATCGGTATCATATTTGAATCGCTCTAAGCATGTTTGTCGGTCCGTCTATCCATCTATATGCTATTTGCGGTGAGAGCCGCAAATCCGGGGATGTTTGTTTCGCACACACGATATTAATTTAGTTTTTTCCGCTTTTTTTGAATCTTTGGTGTGATGGGTATAAAAGATTCACTCACACCCGCTTATAATTATCTTACTTGTTGTTATATAAAGACCTATTACTTATAAGAGTATTTATGTGAGACAGAATTCATACCATCCACGTGGACAATTTATTTATTTAATATACTAAAATACTGTTTTCCACCGATTTTTGGCGAACAGTATTACAAACTTTTTGTATATTTAAAAACTTTTTCAAGAGAAAGCGTTATATGGAGAGTGCTAGCAAAACAAGTCCCACTTGCATTCCTTCCTCGGTCAAGACATATAGGTTGCACGCGTGTATACATGGACCGACATTAGGCAAATGTCGGTGCTTTACGACGTTTAAGAAACATTCGCGAAGAAAATTTGGCTGTACTTTCACTAGAAGTGCATGAAAATTTAAAAACTTTTTGCATTTAATGTCACTTCATCATCATCATCGTCATCATCATGCAACGATCCGCGAAAGCTTCAATTAGCATAATTTCGCTTCGCTTACCCCGCCATTAGCCTTATGACGCTCTGACTTGAACCCTTTCAATTATCTTAATGTAACTGCGTGATCTGCCTAATGGAAATTTTTGCCCGTAGTAGATAATTTGACAGAACTAAAGGTCGCAAACTTATTGCAATCTCATTTTCAAGGTACTGCATATGAAATGTTTAGGTCACACCTATACATAGTATGACTGTAAAAATTGTTTTAAAATATTTAATAAAATAGAAAAGTAACGGATGTGGAATGTGATAGATTGGAGTGAAGGAAAAAATTATATTAAAAAATTCTTTTGCTTTTAAACTCCACAACTTTGTATGTTATTACCTCGATCCCTTCCTTTAGCTTTCTATGGATAAAACTGCCATTAAATTTTCTTTAAAATGTCTTCAGCTAATCGTCGTATTTTACGTCGTCTTTATAGTATTTATTGTAACTTTTAACCCACATTTATGGTGGAAAAACATTGTAATATGCCTTTCACTGTTGCCTCGTTTTATATTAGCTTCCATTTATTTTCTGTATTGACAACAGTTTTCCTTGCTAATGTTATCCTTGAATAATGTCACTATGCGTTTGATGTGTGTGATGTGCTCGCTTAAGGCAAACAAATGCTTAATCAATATTGATTCATAGTAAATAAATGGAGAAAGCAACTTTAAAATCTTATTATTAATCAATATAAAGCATTAAAATAGAACATTCCATAAAGGATTCCATCAAGGCATTCATCTATGTTTTCTTGCTCTTCTACTTATCGTAAACAGAAAAAATTGAATTAAAAACAAGTAAAAGCACTATAGTCAGATATGGTCTACCACTAAATACCCTACATCACTCTAAAAGTATACTATATAATGACTTTTCGGAATGAGCCGTTTTATGGGAGGTGGTCGAAAAAGTGATCCAATCCGAAGCATTTCATCAAAATATCTCGAAAATTTCTATATTACTATAAGTTGAACAAAAGAAAACAAAACGGACATATGGACAGACAAGCTTAAATCGATCTGGAAAGGAATTCAAAAGCGGATCTTGAATCGATCGATGTAATAAATGGCGGATCTATCTCAAGTCCTTCTGGAACAAACTTAATATACCCTCGTATCAGATTTGGCGCAGGATGTAATTTTCGTTTCCATATCATTCTCAGAAACAAGTTATATTGGCAATCTGGGTCCAAATCTCACTGCGGCAGAGTTTACTTTGGTACCGTAGTTATAGCGAGTGCCCAGTCAGGAAAGGCATAACGCCTACCGATTACGCCACCTCCTTTCCTATCTCTTTCTATTCTTATACTTCTTACTGATCGTCAGCGTTTAACACAAGTACGAAACATTCCCTGAGCGAGAGGTCAAAATTTAAAAAAATCTGCAAACCGTTTAAGTTCTTTCGAGCAAACTAACGATTTTTATTCCAAAATCATTTGCATCTTATTCCATGACTCTGTTACAATTGGGAACTTGAACGAAATTTATTTACGTCCAGAGACATAGGTACTCATTGTCCATTACTGGGTGGTAGCTTTTTCAACAAGAGACGTGACCCCTGTCTCAGCATCTGAACCGGCTAATTTTGGATACAAATTGAGAGAATTGAATTCGTTTGCTAAGAGGTGGCGCATGAAATGATGTAACGAAATTTCACAAGACATCCTCCTCTTCATCAACAATTTAATAATTTTTTTAACTTTTTTAATAAAAAATTAAAAAGTGTTAGATTAAAAATCTTTTCACAAAGAAAGTTTACAAGTTACGCGATCACGCAAGGCTTGAAGCCAAATTTGCATACTTACCGTTTCGAAAAAATGTAGAAATTGTCAAAAAATCGGACAGGAAAAGCGTCCTTTTTGTCAGACGGACGTGTAGGAGAGGCGCACAGCCAGACAGATGAACTAGGAGATTGGCGACGTAATTTACATATGGTAAGACAGGCAGATGGAAAAATGGGCAAGCAGAGCGGTAGACAGGAGTAGACAGGAGTAATAGTAGGCAGATGGGCTGGTAGACAAGCGGAGTGGCCAGCAGGCGAAATGATAAACGGAGAGAATGGTAGGCAGGCAGCTGAGCTCCCAGAGAGCGAATGTGGTAGCCAGGTAGAATCATACGGTACGGTAAGATAGACAGGCGGACTGTTAGACAAGCGAGCACGTAGGCGAATAGAGTGATAAACAAGCGAAGTTGTAGACAGATATAAGGATAGGCAGGTGGGCTGGCGGACAAACGGAATGGCAAGCAGGCGATGTGCCAGGCGGGGCCACAGAAATACCCTATGATATATAGACAGGCGGACTGGTAAACTAGCGGAAAATGAGCAAGCGGAGTGGTAGGCAGGCGTAACGGTTGGCAGCAGGACTGATAAACAGGGGATTTGCTATGGAGATGGTGGATAGACGGACCGATTGTTAGGGGGATGGTTGAATGATACATAAAGGCTCGGAGCAATTCTTGAAGAGATGGACGCAGCAGCAGAGGAACAAATAAACGAATGGACGGACATACAGGCAGGTATATTTTCCGTGATATATCAGTGACATATGAGTCCGTAACGCTCGTTTTCAGATAATTCAGATAAAATTAGTGAAAAATGAATGAAACAAGAAAACGTCTAAGAGTAAATATTGAGAGATGCATTTAAAGTTTATTATCTTCTCAAATTTAACGTAGCGTGTCTACCCAAGTCAATGTCGTCGTCATCATGCAACATTTTCGTAATGATCTGAGTGTAACATCAAAACTTTTCCACTACATTTACGGACTTCTGTATATATGTATATATATATAATGCGAAGAAATCTAATTATCTACGAATTACAGGCAAACGTACCACACGGATACACATACAACATATAAATGCGCACTTACAACATTTATAATCAAGCACAGGAAAGACCAGAATTTCAAAAGTACTCTTGGATGCAAATTTTGTTTAATTGAATGCATTTTTTTCTTCTTATTTTTTTTTTTTGTTGTAGTCCGAGGTATTAAATGTTTTCTGCACGTAAAAAAATCACTTAACACCAACACTTAACACAACCACAAAAACAATATTGAAATTTTGAATTATTGTCTTAAGTTGGAGAAAATCAAAGTTTTTGTTTGCTCCGAACGATCTCTCTACTGCTTTTGCTATGTTAAGCAGCAAAGACGTTTTAACTACTGAATACGGTTAACAGGATACAGGGGCTTTTATATAGATGCCGGAGCATGTCCTTTGTTCTCTTTCTCTCTTTGTCGTAGTTACAAAAAAAAAAAATAAAAAAAATAGGAATACCCGACCGCGACCAAATTATGCTCTTTGGGAGTAAATTGAAACCTAAATTTATCTCACGTTACAATTTCGTGCGATATGAAACTGTTGCTGTTTAACTCGTTTGCTTGCTTGTATGCGTGCATCGTGGGAGAAGATGTGATGGGTTGTTAACTTGACACCGTATACCGCTTTTTTTGTGGTCGTTATTGCCGTTGTTTTGCCATTACCTCGCATTGTTACAAAGTATACTTGTAGCTCTTTTCTAGGCTGACGAGCCGCATCGTGTCCTGATAACATTACCATTGCAATAAATGAGAGTTAAAATTGCTATGACGTCACAACCGACATGGTTTAAATAGTGTTAAATATATCACGGATATCTACCCCATTATACTCACTATACGTAAGTGAGCAAACTTTATCACCATTAAATAGAAGGGAGGAGCACAGTGGTTAGCAATAATATTGCTCTTTAAAGATTGTTGCTGTTCTTGGAACTTGGTTTGATAGATGAAAATTGCAACTAAAAATATAGAAGTCAAAGTTTAGAGAGAGATCGTTTGCAAACATTTTCCACATTCACTTCTATTCTCGAAAACATCTCAGTTTGAAATAAGTTCTCACTAAGTTCGCTTAACTCATCTGACGGAATAAAATAAGATAACTTTCTCTATAGCTTGACCTATATAACAATTTAACCCCTTATCGAAATCTATTTCGATCTATTTTATTGCTGATAACGAGGTAAATAGAAGCGCGGATGCTGGCACAATGTACAAGTGAATGCAACATTTTGTTACCTAATTCCCGTTTCTCCTGTTGTCAGCATAAGCTTAAACGCAACCCCTCATGTGTACTTAATAAATACTGCAAGCATGTGATTCTTCGAAACAGGAGTGTTGAACGCCTCCTAGGAATTTAGAAACTGATTTCTCTTGCTTGTTGAAGGAAAATGCCTATGCCTCGTCAAACCAATTACCGAAGTAACTATATATCGCAAGATCCGACTAATGTAATCAATGCAACTGTAAGAAAACTCTTCGTTCAATATCGTGCGTTAAGACTTCATTTGCGTCGCAAGATTTGAAGAAATTATTTTTAATCTTTCAGAAATTTCGTAACTTGCATGATGTGTAGCAAAGTGTTGTCGTTGTTGGCAACTTTCGCCGTCGTCGACAAGACAATGGAAACTCGAAAACGATCTCACTTTACCTGCCCATTTGCATGAAACTTCTAAAATCTTGAAAACCCCTACAAACAGCAGACAGACTGCACCTGACTGTTTAGCTCTAAGGCAGCGAAAGCAGTCAAAATCAGCAAAAAAACAAGCATTCAAGCAAATTTTATTAATTGATTGATTTCTTTCAAGCTGATAAAAAGATTACAGGAACACGTTCAAAAATATCAAGCCAACTGCTACTTGTGTAGCGAAGAAAAAGGTCACTTTCCATCGAGACATGCATCGAATCCAAAAGAAGGCATTGGCGAAATTGAAGAAGTTATTATATCATGTGTCATATTGAAAAGTCTCTCCGCGGTTTTGACCTCGTTCTGTCAGCCTGCTCTTTTCGAAGGATTCCAAGCTGTCATGTGGTTGATGTCCGCTATTTCCTGACAGCTTGCGTGCCGATCGTGCTCCGCCAGTTGCAAAAGTTCATCGACTTTTTCAGTGACTGCGAGATGTATCTTTGACATCGAAATTTCTAGAACGGAGTCGAACAAACTACTCGCGAATCCTTCGTTCACTCATATCATTCTCATCGTACACTTTACAAATTTTTTTTTTTTCTTCAGATGTTTCACTCATTTTCAAATCAATAAACCAACACGCCCCTTTAAGCACCTGTTCGTTTGAGACAATCACATCGAGACGAGGTGAGTGTTGCCTGATATATTGACATGAACAACAGCCACGGAGAGTTTCCAATATCGCCTAATATTATGATTTGTTGTGTGAATTGTTATGAGAAGAGAATGTCATCGGCTTCCCTCTGACTTTCACCTCAACGGTATTTTTTAACCCAAGCTATATCCGTCTGAGTGGCTGAGTAGGCAAGAGTCTCGACTAGCAATTCAATGGTCGGAGGTTCAAACCTCGAGTGCGGTAGAGTTTTTAATAATAATAATAATAATAATAATAATGATAATATTAATAAAAAAAAAAAAAAAAATTAAGCCGAAAGCCTTAGATGCTAGTGCTTTAAGACTTTAGTCTTAGAATTTATTCTCTGGCTACATTTATATAATAATAATAACAATAACCCAAGCTATATGTATAACTAACTGTATATATAACATAATTTATTCATACATGTTTTACCAAATAATAAGTTAGAGATCTCGCCATGTATTATTGGGTTAAACTATGCACAAATTGCTCATGGAAAATATTTTCCGACTCTAGTCTTTCGTTTTCAAGATATGAGCTTTTAGTCGAAAATCCATTCATCTCGTACAGATTAAGTATGAAAAGATCACCATACGAAGAGAACGAAACAACCAAAAAAGGCAAACAAACCGTCGTGCGTACAGTAAACACCATTCCCCATTATTAATCTTAACACCTTGATGTCTTTCGCTATACCCAGCCGAGCATCGAAAAGTCACTTCTTCATCACTCTAAACATTCCCTTTAAGCTTTCAGAGATCGTTGCTCTTTCTTCTTCTTCTTCTTCTTCGTTTTTACATCGGATTTCATTTAGTAAATAGCACTCGTTCGGAAATCATTTCTTTCTAAGCACTAAACGGGTTTTTAACTTGTCCTTCTTCTTAGTTGTCACATAGCTCTTCATTAAATAACACCCTTTCGGAAATTGTTGCTTTCGCAGCCTCGAGTGATTTTTTAAGTTTTTCTTCTTCTTAATTTTCACATATTTTTCCGTTGAGTAATAGCACCTCCGATATGATGCTTAGGAGTCCTTTATCTTTCTTAGCATTACCACCAGTTTTAAGGCATGCTCTTGTTGACGGACTGCAATCACCGACAGCTGTTCATGACATTCGAAAAGGTTTTCTTTTTTTTATGCAGTTAAACTGAAAGAATTACACTTCACGTGACTTTTTCGCATATTCGGCGAGTATAGAAAAACTATCTTAATTACAAGCAGGCAAGATCATATGGGCATTGGGCAGCACCAGTATTATCCATTGGGCAATAGCAGCATTCACCCCCACCAGCACATCATTCTGAATGATTTCTGAACTTTAATCTTAATTTCCACTATCCTTTGCTTCCCTAATTTCTTTATATCCAATGCTCCGCTAATTATTTCATAGACATGCCATGTAATGCAGTAAAATAGTATATATGTATATACATACACTTATATCTTTCCATTTGAGATTAATAGAATCTCTTGTATCACTGTAGATTTTTGAACTTACCCGTAGTGCTATGGTAATCGTTGCTCTCCTAAGTCTTTCACAAAACGCTTGAAAGAGAAACAAGTTCGTCTAATTCTCTTAATTGAAAGGAAGAGCCAACTCATGCGCTCTGCTTAGTAATGTAAACCGCAATGAAATCAAATAAAGTTTTAGAAAAATTCAAACAATGATTGTTTCTTGATTTAATTTTGCGATTCGCATTTCGCACTTTATAACTGTATTCTAAAAAGTTAGCATATGCACAACATACATACATGTACATGTATATGTGAATGAATGAAATTATAAATTACACTGTGAGTGCTGTTAACTTGCCTTCTGCCTTCTGCAGAATACGAGGCGAATGTCTTTAAGAGCACGGTAGGACGTGAAGGGGAAGGTACATGGGGGAGAAGTGGATAAAATGTTGTTTGAAATGAAAAAATGCTACGAGTTTATGAGTTAAGAATTTTTTCAAATTTACTGAAAATGTCAGAGTTAGTCAGTGAATTCTTTTGTATATATATTACCTAACACGTAAACACGTACATTGCACATATAAAATGGAAAATTGAAAGTTTCGTTGAACAAAGAAGGAAAAAATAAATTAAGTGATTTTGAAATGTTTGTGAGCACTTTGGTGTCAAAAGTTAAATGAATTTTTATTGCATTTTAAAAGAACTCTTATAAGGAGAAAAGGAAATATTTCAAGTGATCGCTTCGACCACTTCTTCTTATTATTATAACTTTCAAACTCGTTTTGCGCACCTTGTCAACAAGCCAATGTCAATGGGCCGAGTTTCGTGGGAGTTCCAAAGCAAATCTCATATGAACGGACATTACATCGTAAATACCCGCATATTATAACACAAAAGTGGAAAACTTTCTGTATTTTAAGCGAAGTGCCAAAGTTACAATACTTGGTTTAGTGTTGGATGGAAAAATGGAAGTAGACCTCATGGGATGGTTTACCTCACAATCTTTCCAATGACGAGTAAATACTACTAAAAAAAACAAAAAATATCTTTTAGAGCAGAATGAAAGTTAGATAATTGGACAAAAAATCATTGTTCCATCGGTTCGAAGGCGCAGTATGCGATATGATGATCGGAGGAGGTTAGATACACTAGTCGTCCTTTAAGGGAGACTTACACTTCTTCTTTAGTCCTCCTTTTCTAAAGGAAATAACTCATGCACTATCTCGTTTAAATCACGTGCTATCCGGATCCGCGCGCTACCAGGCCAGGCACGAAAAATTAGGTTAACAGTTATTACCTGGCAAGCAGCACCTTCGAAATGATCCTTCTAGGCTTTCTAAGATCGTTTTACCCCACAAATTTTCGACTGCGAAATAACTGATTTTAACCCGGATACCAAGCACTAATTTCAATTCCTTTGTTTCTGTCGGCCATCTTTTTAACTAAACTTTAAGCAGGATCCCTCTTAAAATGACTGAGATTTACTAGGAACATGGGTGGTGGAGTGATCGTTTTTATGGAAACTTAAACCATTGCGGTCGACACTATGCGCATCAGTCAGCGTTACGCTACCTTTTCGAACAGTGGCACCTTTTGGTTTCTCAACAATCACTAATGGATTTTCTCATCTGCAAATTCTGCAAGTAATTTTGTCAATACATAAGCCATCAACGTGAAACTCAGCCTTATCCCTATGCGTTGAAATGTGTTCAACGTGTAGTTGGCAGACCTTCATTACTTTTCAAAGGACGCTGAACAATGAAGACGTGTCGCTCCCTTATGTCGCGCGCTATTTTTAACAACATCGTACGACACAAAGGACGAAAAACACAAGACCCACTGAGAAGAAACGAGACTGCAATTGGCATCAAGTATCAGTACCATGTGGCAAGAGCCGACTACAGATAACCGACAGATGTCCTAGAAAAACTGGATTCGTAAGCAGACACAATCAAGCAATAAGATTCTTTATTCTTCAGTGTAATAAACCGTGTAAAGTGATGTTTGCATCTTTCAGAGCGGGTGAAGCCGTCTTCAGTAGGGTTCGTCGCAGACTATTTATTTAGGAAATAGAAAATTGTCCGCGTTACTATACGAACTGTATGCTTTTGCGTGTTGTGTCGTATTGTAGTGGCTTTGGTAATTAATTCGCCTTTGTTGCCTAGCAGTGTATTAGTAAGCAGAACCTTCGGTTAACCCAGTTGGCTTTCTCACCACCTTATACACGCAATGGCTAACTCTCCTACTCGCTCTAGCCCCTACTGCTAGGCAAGAAAATCAGTACCTCCGGTAGTTCGTTCGACTTATGAAGATTACAAAAGATTTTGTTCACTGCAAACGAATCGAGGTTTGATCAGTGCGAACATTTAACCTTTCGATGCGCCCCTGGTAAATACTTACACAATGTATTGGGTATATACGTGCTATGAATTGCTTGATCGAGTTTGAGCAAAGGCTCTCACACTCCTCTACACACTTCGTTTCCATACCAAGCTTAGGATATTCGTGGCAAATATTTAACCAAAGTTTTCCTGATAGGTCCCTGAATATTGTAACTTTTCGCCAACATTGTACATGCACTACTACATGATAAGTAGTAACAATAAATTTATTTTTAATTTTTTATGACATCAATTCATCGTTTTGTTATTCTTTCAACTTATTGTTCAACTATCAATTACTTTAGCAGAGGCGCAAACCAAGTGTAAAGATAGCCCAGCTTTTACTAAAGGCAAAAATGTGAGATACGTACAGTGGGCTAACTTCACTCCCGTAATGTTTCGGCCGCAAAACTTTCCATTAATATACAACGAAAAGAAGGACAGACAAGAAATGTTGTGCTGATTGATCAAGGCAATGTCCTGCTATAAGTTGTCGCTGAAGCAAGCACGTAGCAAAACATGTGACGTGTTGATCACGCGATCGTATCACATTACCCTGCAGTCATAAACATCGTAGTAGAAGGTTCACGACTTCAAAACAAAAACTATGAACGTAATATTATTTAATAATTTTTTTATTAATTAAAGTTTATTTTAATCAAAAGTTTAAAGAACTTGTAAAAAAAAGTTTACAAAAGTTTGGTCTTAGAGAGAAAGTGATAAAATCAATGAAAACGAAGAGTGTAATAAAATGTTTTGAGAGAGAAATCTTTCATTAAAAAGCTTCAATGCACGTCAACGGCAAGAGCTTGGAAATTTTTATGCTTTTTGTAAATAATGATAATAAAATGTATTTTGATTTTATTTATGCAAAATATTTAAAACACAATTTTGTGGTTTTCTTTGTTTTTCTTGTTTTTTTGTTTTTGTCAATACATAAAAATGATTGTTTGGCATTCATTCTTCTATGTAAAGGAAAAAAGGATGGATCGAATTATTCATTTGAAATTAAAATCTATTTAGTTTACTATTAATTAATTAACTAATTTAAAAGAATTGTTTGTTGTTGCTCTTTTAAATTCATTTCATTCATTATATATATATAATACACAATTTTTAATCGCAATTATTTTCATATTTTATATAAATTTATGTATATTTTATATAGAAATATATATATATATATATAGATATATATATATGTATAAATGTAATGTGTAGAGTTCACTTTGATTGTTTTGGTCAATTCCACTTTATTTTGTTTTGCGAAATTTTAAAACCATTATTACAATGTATATATATATATATATATTATCGCAATACCATTATCAAAATTTTCAAAACTTTATTTTTATACCCACTACAGCGTGGGGGGGATAGGAGTCCACTAAGGTTATTGGTTCATATATAACGAATTGTAAGCATTGGCGGTAATGGTATAGGTCTGATTCGATTCGATTAATTTTGTTAAAAAATTGAATTGAAATTTCTTTATAAACATTACACCCATGAGTGAAGGAAAGAGGGATTTTGTCTATAATTGGAAGTTAAGGAGCACAAAATTGAAGTTTAGCTTTAATTCACGCAAATAAAATTTGAAAATTAATTCCATTTTTTTTTTTTTTTTTTTTTTTTTTTTTTTTTTGTTAATATGCATTAACCACTTAGGGAATGTCCTCTATCCGTGTAATACGAATACGATGAGGGTCGGAAAGAAATTACAAAAAAGGGAAAGAGAACGGGCGATAACAATTAACATGCACATACCGTTCCTGTCAAAGACTTCGGGATTTCCTGAAATGCAATACATTTTCACGTTGTATTTTGCTTATTATTCGCCGAAATCAAAGCATCTTAAAATAAAGGAGAAGAACTGTCTAGCGAAATATTATATCGCTTAGACAAGTTCGCTCATCCAGAAACAATGGTGCGGTGATTCTCATTCTTCACACAAGGCGACATCTCTTTTTTATCATTACCGCTGCCATTGTTAAAATTCCACAATAAGCTTATGAAGGAAGAGGTGGAATGCTCATCAAGATGACATGACGAACGATAAGATAGGTCTAAAATGAGCGTTCGCGTCTTATATTAATTTTTAAAGTTTTACGGATAAGTAAGCTTTTGCAAGGCGCACAGAATGTGGAGAGCAAATGATTAAAATTATTGCGAAGAAATTACCGAAAAAGCCTTACTGATCAGCGGTATTGTTGCGAAAATGCCCCTTTTGGAGGATTTGGATTTTCATCAAAATTAGTCGATATTCTAGGAAAGTAAATTCTAAAGAAGGGGAAAACCAAGTGTACATGGGTGGCGTGTTACCCGCGTCAAGCAGGTCACTAACACCAATTGGTAGAGATTTTGCAACGGATTAGAAATGTCGCGATGAATTTAGGCAATGGTAACTTAAAAAAGGATATATAACTGTAGAGAGCGGGTCCAGACCAGAACGAGAACTAAAGTGCAGTAGATGTAATCTCCTGTAAATATTCGTAAATGGATCGCGTAATGTTGTAAATAAAACCTATACAACTCTAAAAATCGCAATTCTGTGGTACAAACTAATTTCAAAGGGAATTGAATAAAATAAAGTAAAATTCACAAAAGATGGATTTACGTTGCAGTATTTATGCAAATATATGCAAAGCAGGAAGCAGTTGGTGCAAGATTTATTCACTTCCTTGTGTGTACATAAGTTTGGAAGATTTTTTGGTTTGCTCAGCTTTTCGCAAATTCAGAGAAACTGGTGAAATGTATTTTATTCACAGTGTAGTCCATCGTTAACTACTAGTTTTTCCCATGTCTGAGGCAATTTTCGAATTTCTTTTCGGAACAAATGTATCGTCGAGCTAACAATAAATCACACACTGAAATAGGAAACTGGAATGAGTCTGCTGCTAATATTGAGAAGGGCCGGATCTTCCAAGTTAGAACGGCAGCTATTTCCTGAGCGGCCGAGGTTTTTCATATTGAAAACACGTGTTATCATGACTTCTGGCATATCACGCCCATTTTTTATCGCAGCTGCGTCGATTGTTGTTTTGAGTCCCCCTTAGTGATGGTTTCATTTGATTGGACCAATCTATAATATAGCCCGTCCAGCTTAGCCCTTTCCCAAAGGGAACTCCTATTGATTTTCGCATTTATCGATTATGTGATGTTAATGATCCGCCTACTCTGTCTCACCTTCATTCGGCCTTTGGATATCGCGAAGCATCCACTGTTGATCAATAATAAGGATGCATTTATCCTTCGAATTAAACAGAAATAATAGTTTCCCGGAAACGGCGTTTCTTTGGCGCAGAGCCACACCCACTTAAAGCTCCTAGAAACTATATTTTGTGTACGCTTTAGCGTGAGCATTTACAAAGTCGCATATAGCTTAAAGGCAGTGCTTGCAAATGAAGAAGTTACACCTTTTTCCAGCAGCCTACAGTACTGCTACACTGCTAAACTAATTTGTGCTTCGACTCCATCAAAACAAATCCTAAACATTTATCTAAGCAATTTTATAAAATCCATCAATGATTAGTGCGTTAAGCGCAAATCGCATGCGCATACCCGACAAAAAAGAAAATTAATAATGATTTTCAAAAAAAATTAATGATGAGTTGGCACTCGCAACTTCGGTTGGTTATGAAGGGAAAAAAATGTCTGTGGGTGGGTACAAGTGGGCGTACTTGCATGAAGAGACGGTTAGTAAGCAATGACTTAAAAGTTAGTTAATGTATATATATATGTATATATATGTATATGTATGTTATAATATTACCTTATATTTCTATAAATGTACATATATATGTATTACACTGTTAATACATGTAATAATAAATAATTTTTAATTTTACGATAATTTTGCAAATAATAATAAAATATTCAGGCAATTAAATTAATTAATTTATTTGTTTATAAGTGTATATTGTAAAACAGGCAGGCAGGAGTGACGATTGTACAAAATAGAAAAGCTCTCATATTGCTAGATAATCTCGATTTATATACACATTAATACAAACGTTTATCAGATAGCATTTCTAGGCATTATTTGTGAAATGAAAAGCGCAGCTTAACTTTACACTAATTACAATATTGTGATTAACTTTGATGTAAATCGAAAACGAAAAATAAAAAGAAAAATAAAAATTGAAAGCGTTACGATATTTATACAATAAAATATGAAATTTCTTTAATTTCATACTTTTTCCACCCTTGCTTTTAACACTTTAGCAAAAAGTGCGAGAAAAGATAACAATCATTGTAAGAAACAAAAAAAAAAAAAAAACAACTAAATTATGAATAAATTTTCATAAATTATGGTTGAAAGAATGCAGTTAAACTTGTTGCTGATGTTGTCGTTGAAAAGCAAAACAAAAAAAAAATCACTAAAGCATAAAAGTTTTGTGCTACATACGTTAATAAACGCTTGACTGAATCTAAAGCAAATAATTAATTGTATGTAAGGTAGATAGATAGAAGCATAATACGTACTAAAATAAAATAAAATAAATTAATATATAAAAAAACAAAAAAAAAATAAATAAAAAAAAAAACAAAACACTAAGAAAGCCGTATAAGCTGTGTAAGCCTTGCGAGTTAACTTCAAATCGTGTTTTGTTAATTGAAAACGTAGTAGCGCACCGATGAGCACGTTTCCTACATCGTATCTCTAGAACACTACAAAGCGTCCGTCGCCATATCAAATTTCAAATTGACAGTTGGTGGGTGCAATTCTTAAATTACGGAGGATATCTTTTTTTTGTTCTTTTTGGGTTTCGTTTAGCAAATTTTTAGTTGCATGTGCACTTCCATTTTCGAATTTTGTTGTTGTGCTGAAATAAAGGAAAAGTCCAAGTTCTATGATCGTGTCTCTAAACCCATCAAAAAGTCGCGTATGAAAGTCTCAAAATCGGTTAATACTCCTCTACTGGGCAAAGGTGTTTCACTCACTCACTCTGGTTATGCTTCACTATGTAATATTTTTTATTTATTTTTTTTTTTTTCTATATGAACTGACTTTTCATCATTCATTTTGGAAGGATTTTAAACAAAAAGTGCGTCTTCTCAATTACTCCGTTCAGCGTGAATTTTGAATTAGAGAAATAAAAAAAAAGAAAATTTGTCACAAATCGTTTTCACTTTTGAAATTTTTTTTTAAAACATTTAATGCATTTTAAATTATTGTCTCACAAACACAATGAGAAACCTAACCGGTTTTTTTTTTTTTTTTTTGTTTATTGTTATTTTGTTATTATCCTCTACCGGTTTTTCTAATTATTTTATTCTTTCAACTGCAGCAAAACAGAGTACGTACGGAACCGTAACTAAAACAACATTTGCTATTATAATTAAGTTAACCAGACGATATGGTTTAACGTAAGTATCAGATAACATTCATTTGCATGTAGGCGTACGTGGGTCTATGCTGCCATGTTCATAGCATTGTTTCATTTCATGGTGAGGGTTAAATTTTCACATTGACTTGTTTTTCTTTTTTATATTTAATTAATGATTTACCGTTTGAAATGGGAAATTGAACGAAGAAGAAGAAGATCTTAGCAGCGGAAGTAGACTAACTAATGGATGGTGGTTTGTGTTATGCAGTAATTGAAGAAGAGACATATATATAAATCAAAATTATATAAAAATGCTTTCTCTTATGTTACATCACTTTAATTACAATTCAATTATCATTTCCAACTGAAAAAGGTTTGAGGGCCAACAGTTCGTTATATACGCTTCATTAAATTCTACAAGAAGGGACGCAGGGAAAAGAGATGGGAAATCGCTCAATCGATTAGAGATTGAGTGAGTGTGTGTTTACAGAAAGAGATGGACTCCTCATAAAATCGGTGTAAGGCGAACGCCATCTTCTTGCAAATCTTAAGGCACATAGAGGTTGCAAGGCTTCTTTTGAGGCTGCCGTGTTATTCGCAAACATTTTCAAAAAGCAAGAGACAGACGTATGCAGTCATGCACTTCTAAACCTAAACTGTGCCTAAATGGCTGCTCGCCTTTGAATGAAAATTTGACGGTCATGTCGTTCTGGGCACAGTTGCTTTTTAAGGGCTTTAGATACTTTCCCTCCAATTCCAACCCCTCCTCCAACAAAAAGATAGCAGACGGACATAACCGACAGGTGTTGAACTATTTAGTGGTCAATTGAATTATTTTGTGCTCAACTGTTAGCGACCAAAATTTTTACCTGACAAAGCTGTATTACTGCTCATAGAATTTTAGAATGGTGGTATCGTTAGAACGCCACACACAGATAAATCGCGTAGTCTAACAGTCAATCTCTGGATCACATTTTTATGTGTGTTTTCAAAGTTCAGCCGTCTCCCCAGATAATATTTATATGGCCACTCTTAGCCTGCTAACAAAACGAAGATTCCTCGAAAATTTTCGTTATATAATATTTGCCTCTTTGTCTTTAGGAATTTCTTACACGCTTTGGTGAGAGAATTTTGTTTTGCAGTTTTCGTTTTCGACTCAAGTTCGCCTAACTTGTTGTCGATATAAGAAATTTCTTCCAAACTTTAGGAAATAACTAAAATCTAAGAGAAAAAAATTTCATTTTTTTTTTTATTCATAAGCAACAAATAATCAAAACTTAAATGCAATTAACTATAATGAAGAAATGAATAAAATAAAAATTTCTGTACAGATAATGTGACGGTTAAATTCCAAACTATTTGCGAAACCCTTCGTTTGTCCTCAAAAAAACTTTCAAAACACACTTACAGCTCACTTCTAAAATCGGTTAGAGTTGGAAATGAATTTTGAAAAAAGTTTAAGAAAAGCGTCCTTTTTTCTATATGCAAGCAGGTTCGCTGTGGAGAAGAATGGAAATCAGAAATGCTAACCGTATCCGGCGATTGTTAAAGTGAGGACATCATAAGAAATTTTCCTGAAGCTGTTACCTATCCGATCCCCGCCAACCGTTTACAACAGATTATAACATTTGATCGTTGTGCAGTAATCTCTGTTCAGTGATCGTTTTCCTAATGGCCGGGCTACAGACGTTTTTCAGTTAAAGCATTCTTTAAAGCATTATTCTGACCATCTCACCGGTTAAGCCATTTGAGCAGAAGAATTCCTACATTATGCAATTAAACATATTGATAGGACAGAATCCCTAGGAGGGCGACTGAATTAAGTCTAACAAAACCTAAAGAAGTGAAGAGAAAAAAAATTGAAAATGAGCTTTAGAACGGTTTCACTCTGCATTACCGAAGTCTCATTCAACGCTTTAGCTACAATTTTTTGCTTAAATGAATTTATTCTTCGCGCAGGAGATTTAAAACTGTGTAAAACTATGCGTATAAAGAAAACCAAAAAACGTAGAATAAAAATGTTATTAATGTCATATACAAAATATTTGTATTTATTTGTGTTTGCTCAAAAAAATAAAATACATATAAAACAATAATAATAATAAAAGAAAAAAAAACACTTAAGAAAATTATATTCAGCTCCAGACGAATTTTGAACACTCACCACCCACAACGTATTTTATTTAAATCTTAATCTAAAATCTGTGCCATCATCTAGAATGAACGAACGAACAGATAGACAGATAGACGGAGTTGATTAATGTAACTTGGAAGTTTACCGTCGAAGTTATTCTCGATATTTGGTTATGTAATCCGGTAATTTGGTATACATTTATAGCTTGGCGGTGGTGGTGGTGTTGGTGAGGATTGTGGCGGATGCATGTGTATACGAAAATAGGGATAAGAAATAATCAAAACTTAAATTATTTTTAATAACTTATAATATTGAGAGCTTAAAGGAATCTTTATATTATTTTAATAATTTTGTAGATCTTTAACATAATCAATTGTTTTATGAATTAATTGATTAATAAAATAAAAAAAAAAAACGGAAATTATAAAATAAAATTTTATGCCTTTTATTCATATCTTATATTTTCTTACTTAACCCGTTCATATCGTTTCAATCGCAGTTAATTTTTTATTTAATGATAAACTTTATACATGAATTTCAAACCGGAGTATTATGTTTACTCGTCATCTCTTCCCAAGACGGGTCTACAAACAGGTACAACAACAAGAAATTATTTATAAATGCTAAATACTCGGCTAATTAATAATATTATTCTTGCATAAAGACAATTATAAATTTATTATAAGTGTAAGTATGTATGTACGTATGATTAATTTGTGTGTGTGTGTGTGTCTGTGTGTGAGTGTGTTCAAGTTTATAAATTTATATTATTTTGGAATTTTTCTTTTTAATAATTTAGTTACAATCATTCTAAATGCTTTTTAAATAAAATAGAGTTAAGCATAGGGTTGCCACTGTTAAATAATAATAGGGGAAATCCATTTGTCTTAACGAGGCTATGGATTTTATACCTATGCCAGCTAAGGCTGGCTTTTGATGTTTTTCCGCCAAGTTTTCAGGTTTATTTTGTGGTATTTCATTACTGGCCGGCGAGTCAAGCATTGATTTTTCCAACGAATCGGGACCTGAGTGCACGGGACCCATGTTTTTCATTTGCACTACAGGTGGTTCATGTAAAGGCAACGGCTGATCGGTACTTGTGGTGGTAGCATGCGTAGTCGTGGAAGTGGTAGATGTCGTAGTAGTGGGTATGACGGTACCATTCTCCAACCAATACACAGGACTAAACTCCAGTTTAACTTCTTTAAGATAAGACTTACGTACCTTCAATGTATTCCAATATGTAGTTATTTAAAATTTTATGAAAGAACATTTCTTGAAATCCCTTACCTCTGATGTTATTTTCCTTGAGACGCTATCATCGCTGCCATAATAAAATGCAAACAATTTCGCCGTGTAAGGAGCTTCTAAAGTGACATAATTGCCTTTTAGGGTAACGTTAAGAGCTGTACCCGGCCATAGTTTGGTGTGCACTGATTTGGTTTCCGAACGTTTCTCACTATGTCTTAAGCCCCAATTGATTTCGGCCGGTACAGTTGAGTCTTTCTCATACACTCTCGTAGGTAAACCACGCGCGACGCCCTCATGGGAGCCCCAGTATTGCACATGATCAAAGCTATATGTTAACACCGATTCTACAAGACTGTACTTGTCACCACGATTCTCCAAAATACCAGAAGCTGCAAATTTATGTAAAAAGTTAAGAAAATCTCTTTCAACGCCCGTTTGTTGTGCACAAATCTCACCCAACTCTGTTAAATTTTCTTTCAAATCCAAGCGTATGTGATCCAAACGTATATCTTTCAATTCGTAACGATAAGGTTCGGTTTCGACCAACACTTCGCCTTCATCGAAATCTTTTTCCCGTTCATTTGCCATCACTTTAATCTTACCCAAGCCCACGGGATCCAAACGTCCTAAATGATAGTCGGCACCCCAATGTTCACCATTTTGTTCATTTACCTGATGAACAACTTTGTGACGAGCTATGTATGCATTTTCCAAATTCCCAATACGTATGGCACCCACCGGGACACCGGCATTAAATTTACGCCAATAACGCCAAGAAATCTTACCCAAATGTCCCTTATTTACGAGAACGTCGAAATTTTTATATTTTGTATTCTTATAATGAGCTGCTACGCAAACATGCGATTGGGCGATTTTTTCGGTGTGGCCACTGGTTGGAACGCCGTCTATTGCAACACGGCACACGTAGATCGGGTAATGTTCATCTTCAGTTATATACTTGCCACCTTCAACGGCATATTGCAATTGTTTGGGGTCTTTGAGATCATATGTTTCCCATACTAAAGTGCTGGAGGTCACCAATTGACCCAAAATTGTTGAGGTATTACTGTAAGTGAAAACTTGATGGACGGCAGCCTCGCAGCCTTTGATAAGCAAGGCTATGCTAAACGCTACAGCCAATAGGGATGTTAGATGGCTGCTATGATTATAGGGATAATAATGCCGGCGTTTAATTGAAAATCGTTGGTTACGCAGCGGTGGTAACAGTTCATCTACGGAATACATCATTTCAGCCCCGATTTAAACGAACTAAAAAGAAGTAGAATAGAATATAGAACCAGTATTTCTACATTTTATATACAGCGTGAAAAAAGTTCGCTTAGAGGGAAAAATGAATTTTGTGAAAAGAGTTTCTCCAATCCATAAATATACATATACAAGCAATAACATTTCATTGTCCTTATGTGCGTCACAGAAAGTTTACAAATTTTCTTTTATTCTTTCCTTTCTTATTTTTGTTCTTTCTTTCGTAACATCGCAACCTAAATACGTATCACATTTGTTATATATATTTTTAATTTACTTAAAATCCTGTCCCTCCGTCCTTCTATTATTTATTGCTGAACCCCCGCATAGATTTAGATACAAAGTCGAGAGTCTATATATACACTCTTCTCTAATATCTATCACTATTATTCGTATACCAGGGTGAAAAATGGGCGTGTCAGAACCTAACCTACACCATGTGAAAAACTATAATTTTCAGTTCAATTCTATACAAACATCTACGAAAAATCTGGTTGGAAAAATGGGCGTAATTCACTTACAAACAAGGCTCCGATAGACAAGAAACTGTGGCTAGCAGTCATATAAATTTTTCATCGGATTCGCTATCATAAAAGAATAACCACGAATATCTACCGACTAACACGCCCATTTTTAGTAAAATATATTGCATTTACAATTTATTATTTTCAAGAGATTTGCCTTAAGACGGAACATGCCTTCCTTAAGTTGTTAGACTTTTATTTCGTTTTCGATATAAGTTTAATTAACTTTCACATGTCCTGAAACAAAGAGAAGGATTTGTATGTAATCAATAAAGTTTTCAAAATTCAATTAAATCCCGGCGTCATAACTCAATCAAACTAGAGTTGCACTCGATGAGTTAAAAGAAAAGATACGCTTTCCATTAACAATTTCGTAGAATATCTACCAAATAATTATTAAAAGCATTGCGAGAGAAAGAGAATTTTAAATTTAGTTAACAAACTTGAAAGCATCTCTTGTGTGGAACGTTTGAATGATGATTGCAGCTGATGCTGATGCTGACGTTGATGCTGATGGCAGTACTAGTACAATGTAAACAACTAATGAACTCATTTAATAATTTGGCTTACACGTAGCTCTACACATGTGTTTGTGTGGGTGTATGAGCATCTGCCAGTAAACCTATAGTGATTTCCGTTGTTTTACTGAAAAATTAAGTTATTATCACACAGAACAAAGTCTTGTGTAAACGATAGCATTAGACCGATAAAGAGGCAGACAGACAGACAGACAGACAGACAGACAGATACCACCATTACGACAACTAAGCAGTAACCATTATGTAAACTTTTGAGTGATATTTTGCTTATCATTGTGTTGCTTACCATCTGCTGACACTCGCAGAAATGGTAAATGAAATGAACACAATAGTGTCGCTTCTTTATCTCTTCGTCCCACTGCTCTATGCAAAATATCATCAACTCTTGCTTTTCGGGTGGACAAAATAAATGACCCAATGATTTTGTATGACTATGCAAACCCAAAACTCATTTGTACACAAACATATTTGCACAAAAGCATACATGAACGCACACATTTATGTACACACATATAAATGTATTATGTTCATATGTTGGGTTAGGTTTCATTAAAATGTTTACTTATCAGTCTAAGCCTTGTCAGCGTGTGTATACTGGCAGACAAGAGTCTAAAGGTCTGGTTGGTTTGTTAGTAAGCAGTACTTGTTCTCTGTTGTGTTTTTTCTTCATTTTTCGGATTTACACACATTTTCGTATAAGCAAGCATTCATGATAATATTTGTAGTTGCATTTTTTTTCTAAAGTTGCTTTTTATTTATTTTGTTATTTTTTAGTTTTATTTTTTTTTTATTTTTTTTTTTATTTTTTTTTTTTTTTTGATATAAAACACTTAAAGTACCGGTTTTTTATAAATTTATATAGAGACTGCCTTTATCGCACACATACGTACAAATATAGACATTTGTTTACACTTGAATGGTCGTTCTAAAGGACAATAGTGAATGTCTCGCTGGCGTATACTTTACCAAAATCTTAAAATGTTCTAAGTGCCTGATACGATGAGTGATAAGGAACATACTTATGTCCTTAACAATTTGAAGTTTTTGGCACTAGTTGTCGCACTTAAGGCATAGACGAAGTTTTAGCATTAAATCGATGCAGAAATGTTTAAAAACACATCAATTTAATTAACTTTAATTAACTGTTAACGGATAGACTCGAAACTCTTTATCGTAATACGGAGATAGCACAAATATCAATGTCGCGTAGTACTCCAACGGCAAAAAACTTTCATGCCAATGATCAAGGAGCATTTGCCAAAAGGATTTGATCTTGGCCGGAGGAGATCAGACTTGTTTCAAATGGCAGGATGGTTTAAGTCAAAAACGGACGCCGTTTAAGTCAAAAACGTTTTTAATAGATTGTTCAGAAAGCCATTTCGCTTTTCTTTTTTCTTTAAAGAAGATGTAATTGCATTTTCTCACGTAGCGTCTCGCATCTTGACAGCTCATATAGCGGGGATTATTTATGAAACGGTTTATTTGACTCTAAGCAACAGTTTTTGCCTGGAGCTCCGCCAAATATGGAAAGTTGAAAGCAGTATTGTCAGTGTATTTTACTTCTTTACGTCTGCAAGAGAAAAAATCATCAGTTGCGCATAGGGAGAACATCCTGACAGAATGCTAGTAACGAAAACGGTTCAAAAAAATTTCATTCCGTTGAATATGCATCGCGTTTAGGAAGCACTGTCGAAACCAATAGCGATAAAACAAAAGCATTAATTGATGCCAGCCGTCGAACAAAAGCTTGCCGCTAGCAAACAAAATGAATCGAGTCCCACTGCTCATAATCAGGGCAAACGTCTTGATCTTTTAATTTCAGCAAAAAAACGAAATGATTTTGCGAACAACCTTAAGAAACTCATATAAAAATTATGATGGATATCCTGCTTAACCCTAGTAGCAAATGATATCAAAGTTCCAAAAAAGCGTTTATTTTCACCAAGGATATTGGCGGATATTCTCCATTAAATTATTAATCAATACTTCGCTTCCGTTCCACAATATTCCCTGATCACCACAACGCCTACCACCAAACCTTGTGATTATTCCTTTCCTAGAGGAAAAAGTAATAAATTATTCGAATCTAACATTCTACGTACAAATAAAGTCATTATACCGTCCATCACTTGTTGTACAGAGTGTGTTAAGCTTGTGCGGACGGTTGTAATACCCACAAAGACTTGAGATAGACCTATCTTTTGTTATAAGGATTGACCCAGAAAGTGATTCTGGATTCCAAGCTTGCCTGTCCGTCTGGTCTGATATCTGTCCTGTTTAAACCTTAAATTTGGTACACTGAGGTGTGTTAGTGCAAGCGCGCACACTATCGGAAATGATTCCGATCGGACCGTCTTTTCCGATACATAATTCGTTATATAAATATTGCAATTTTTAGAATTTCGCGACAAAAATCGCCAAAAAATGGTATAGCTTTGGATCCCTATACCATGTAATCGCTTCTACGGAACGGTAAAAAGGCCTCATTCTTAATAATTCTTGAAGAAAAATTTGTATATAATAATAAAATGACAATAAAATTTGACCTTACGGAATTCGGACCATGTGTGTCTACTTTTTGCATCCCAACTTATATAAGGCTTGTAATGAAAAATGAGCCCCTATATGCCGAAAAGGTCCAATCTTTAATATTTTATGATGAAAATTGATTCTTAGTAAATCAACCATAGAAAATATGGATCTATCTGACCGCACCGTGTACAGGGGCTCTCATGAAAGCGAACCCCTCTATGGCGACAAAGCCTAATTTGTTTCTTATGATAGAAGCAACTGGAGAATAATAAAATCTTTAGCGCGAAAACTAATTTTACTAAACGTCGCACACCTTCACGTTTAAATATCCTCCGATATGAAGGCCTTCACGAAAATTGTCCATGTACATAAGAATAGTGTATAATTTTTGGTGCATTATTAGCTAAGCGGAGTGGTGTAGAGTATCTAATAGTCGTTCCTGCCCGACTTTTATGTGTAAGTAATTTATTTAATAAATGACACGCAAAAAATCACAAGATCACAGCGAAATTCTCGATAGCCTTTTCAAACACTTCTTCGAACCCGCTTCACATTACCTTCCGCGATTTACGCGAATCAGGCGTGAAATAACTTCATACCATGTTGTAGTTAACATTGTTATCTATATTTACTTAAAGGTGAGGCCATTGTTAAATAGTTTTATTGCCAATCGATAACTAGAGAAATTTTCTTTGAAATTCACTTGCAGCACAGCACGTACGTCTATGCGAATTTATCTATGCTATGCATCAGCACTGTACTTTTATTTTAATTAAGTGAACTATTTCGCTGCATTAAATGCATGACATAAAGTTTGTAATTTATTAAACAACCCGAACAACGTTTGTATTGTGCAATGTCATTTCCATGTTTATTGAACGCCTGCATTTAATAGCTGCACACAGTTAATAATACAATTATCAATCACTAAAAGCCTTTAAAACAAGCACACACAAACAACAACAAACCACAATAAGATTTCAATACAGACTTGATGGATAAATCAGTTATGCAGGAAATGTGATGAACATGAACCAGATACGCAATAGAGAATCTTTAGTTTAGTCGGAGTGAAGAGTCGGAGTTGCAGTCTGCCTACGATGTCTGTTGATCTAATATGTCAAATAAATTATCATCTTAATCACGATAGGAAACGTCATTACTTATTATTAAGCTACAAAACACGTGTATGCATAACCGACACTCTCGCTTATATATATATATATATATATATATATACATATACATATGTTTATCTGCCCATTAAGACTTGCGTTATTTTTAAGCAAACACATAACCGAGGAAAGCAAAACTTTGCATTGGCTGTTCGTCTTATCAACCTAATGTTGTTGTTTATTTATAATGATGTGGATGATGAATGCTAATTAAAATCAAAATTGTTTAGCGCCAGCAAATGTATCAGTCATTGATTACACGAACATAGATAAATATTAAACTTTATGACCAGAGGGAAGTTAAAATTTTATAAAATCAAGTTTTTTTTCTCTTTTCTTTTTTTTTTTTTATTAAACTCAAAGAAAGAGTGGAAAGAGTGACTGATAGAAAATGTAAAAATTGAAAAGTAACATAGCGAACCGTAAGAAAGATATTCGCGCCTGTATTGTCTGTAACAATTACATATAAGCAAATTCATTTCAGCGTTGAAGAACTAATCATTCCTATACAATATTGCATAACAGTTCATAATGATTAGTATCGTGAATCGTATACAAAAATATATTAAGCCAATGTATTGAAAATTTCTTTTTCGAATAACTAAAAATTCAGTTTTGACTAAGCTGTCGCAGCAAAAATTGAGCAAGTCCTGATTCCCTAAAACTGTTGCACAGGGAGGCAAATATTTTTATTTGATGAGAAAAAAAGGCAAGTTGGCATCATTGATATTGTTACCAAAATCGCACATCTGATGATTTGAGTTCTCATGGAAATTAGTCGATTTTCGAAACTCGAAAATCAAGAGCACATCTATGACGCTGTAGCTGCGCTATGCAGTTGACGATTCGGGAAACGCTCAACAACAATTGGCACAAATTAAGCGGAAAAAGTATAGGAGTTAACACAAAAATGACGCATTGAATTTAGACAAACGTAACTTTCTTGCAAAAGAGCAATTAAGCGGAATATTTGAAGAAGACAAAAAGATTTGAGTCAAGAGCGCTGAGTTGCAATATTCGAACATTCGAACGGATAAACCCAGAAAGAGAATTAAAGCGTTGTAAATACAAGTTCATGTAAATAATTTGTAAATACATCTCGTTAGAATTGTAAATGCAACGGATACCATCCGAAAAATCGCATTACAGCTGCAGGGACTTAATCTGAAAATAGCTCGAATAAAAGTTACTAAAGAAGTGTTTACATTACAATATGATAAATGGTTCATATGACATGCGAATAAGTTCGCCTAGGCTCCGAGAAAGCAAGAGAACAACTGCAAATGTGAACCAACAATTTTTCCATCGTAGTCTTCTAGTCGATGGGTAGCAATGCAAGCACGCAAGCCATATGCCAAACCCAGGCGAATAGCAGGTGATGAGTCTATAAATCAGTTCGCAGAAAACAAAGTGAAGAGAACTACTAGTGGAACTGCGTTCGTGTTTGGCATGCTCATGATAGCTTTGGACAGCTAAGCAATACAGGGAAACATCGATTACAACAAATGAGAAAACAGGCGAAGTAAATTATGTTAAGAGCGTGACCCAACGTGTTATACCCATCACCGTTATCCTGAAAAAAAGAAAAGCACTACATTTTCATGTTCTATAATATTGGATGACCACGGATGCCTTTTTCTATTCTCAGAATAAAAGTGTAAATTTATGTATTATGTTGTATGTATTTTTCTTTATGAGTAAGTATCAGAAAGCACGAAAGCAAAAGTGTTCACGATTTCTGTTGCATAAGCGTGTGGGTGTTTGTAAGCATGGCCTTTGGAAACTTTACGTCACTTTCAAATACTTTTGCAAATTTGCAGGCGATACCTTCGTTTGCGAACAGGAGAATGTATGGTATTTTTGAAGCTTCGTTCTGTGCCTTATAAAGGTTTTGAAAAAATCGAATTATGCCACTCTATAAAATTGAGTAGGTGTGGCCGATCTTTTCCATTTCTTTAGCATCACGCACGAAATATACGTTCAAATTTTTATAGATTTATCTGTTATAGTTAGTCTATGAGCAATGACCAATTTTTTATTAGTTTTGAAAGCCAGAGATGCCCTCACTTTACGTTGTACTGGTGCCGTTTCCTTCGACCGATTTGGTCCATTTCCAATACCAATCTTCGGGCAGAAACTCTCAGTGTTTGTGCCAACTTTGAAGTAGATAGCTTCCATTTTTGCGGCTAGAAGATTAATTACCGCAGACAGACAGACAGATGGATATACTTGATGGATTCAAAATTGAAAGCTAATTAAGAATACATATACTTTATGGGGTCTCTGAAACTTTCTTCGGGTCATTGCAAACGTTTTGCCCCGATTAGTACACCCCTCAACCTTCGGTAATGGGCGTAAAAACTTCTTGTTTTCAAACAGACAAGAAATAATTGTTAATATTTGAAATCGGCTAAGGATACAAGGAGATCGATTCACGTCATCTACGTGGCATGCAGCTGCCTTTCCTTGATCTTCAATGTTTTATTAGTGAACGTTATAGAAAAACTTACGCTACCGACCAAAGGAATTCAAACTTTCCTTTATCAATCTCTAATGCTTCAAATACGCCTTTCTTGCTCACATTTAAACCTATGTGAATATAATAAGAAAGTTGTATCCACGTGGAGGAAGTCTTTAAAAAAAAGTAAAAGTAACGCGTGGAGAGCGTACACTTTCTGTTGACAATGAAAACATCCATCTGATCGGATATAAGTTTTCTTTATTTCAATCGCGAAATTGTTGGTATACTAATCCGTCTATCAAAGAACCAAAGGCTTTTCGATGAATGCTTCCAATCAGCTCGTTCACGGAAAAAGTTATTTTCAACAAAATCGAAATTTTTGTGATTGGATTAATCATAAAATGTGTACAGAAAGGTCTTCCCAAGAAAAATCCTTTCTTGCAAAATTTTTCCAAAATAGAAAAAATCCCGGCTATTCCCAAAGTGAGTGTGTAACTGCCTTGTGTCTTTTCAACTTTTATAAGCAAGCAAATCGCCACAACTATGACTGATATCGTCATTGTTATAAAAGAAATACTAGCAAAAGCCTTTATTTACAGGTTACCCTTTGGCGAAGATGATGGAGTGTTTCTACGACACAATCTATTAAGAAAAGCATTAATGTCAACAATGTTTCGTTAATTTTTCTGCTTGCTTAAGTCAATGCATTCGTCAATTAAACGAGTAGCGATCTTTTAAGAAGGGCTTAAGAGAAGTCAAAATAAGTAAAAAATTTTCGCTTTCATAGTGTTACGCAATGTAGCAAACTGGCAGTTATTTGTTTTCTTTACTCAAGAAAAACAAATTCATTTCATTTCCATGTCTGTCTGTCTATATATCTATCTTCAAATAACATTCGAAGTGTTTTTCTGAACTTTTTCGTTTTTTCATTGCTTCTTTAATTCATGCACATCTTGTATTAATTCAGGCATAAAAATTTTTTATTACTTTTAATTCACTGCCACAACTCGTTGTCCAATATATTGTGCTTCGAGTTCCATTCTTTGAAACGTTTGATTCGTTTTCATTAAAAAAAATGTTAGTTGCCTTGCAAAGGGAGCGTAGCTTTAGCTTTTGCTTTAATGCTCAATGAAATTTTGCAAGTTTTGCATAATTTTTGTATTCTCTTTCTTTTGCTATTCATTCTTATATGCTTTCAATTGCTGTTTGCTCTAAAGTTGATGATTGTTTATCATCCGTAAAGAAAACGAATTTTATTTTTGTCATTTTTTTATGACTTTCTTAAAAATCGCCCCCCTATTGAGACTACTTCACACGCTTATAGTTGAAGACAGAAATTATGTCAATTATTTAATCGTTTTCAATTAGTGCTCTTGCTTGGGGAGGCACCCAACAACAACGGCAGTAGCAATAACAGTAACAGCGACAGCAACAGCAAGCAAGTTCTTGCGGCAACAATACGAAAGAAAGAAAATAAGGAAAATTATAACAAGTGATGAAGAGATTAAAAGAAAAACCATATTAAAGTAAATCACGTACAAATATCATTAAATATCTTTTTTAACTTTTTAATTGAAAAAGATAATAAGAAAAATGAGGGAAACTAAATAACCATTAGATAAGATAACAATTAAGAATAACAACAACAACAACAACAACAACAACAACAACAACAGCAACAAAATGACTTTATTCAATTTGAAACGACTTTCGAGTGAACTTCACTGTATGCAGTTATATAATGCGATTGTTTGGACTAAAAGGCATGTATGTAAGGCCGGTTCCAATACAAATATTATTTCTGCATCGAAAGGTGACAAGTCTTTTTGTTGTAAATCCAGTGGAATTTCCCGAAAAAGCAGTTTTCCTTTTCCTATGATCTCTACATCAAATTTATTGAACACATTTTTAGTAACTAATGAGGTATTCTACGTTGATTGTCATCCAGAAAAGCTAAATTTTCGAATCTAAAGAAAATTTCTTCGAAAACTTCTATTAGACATCACGGAAAGAATAAATGACTTTTTCAAGTAACCGGATTACCGGCAACCGGTTACACTTTTTCAAGCGCTGTGGACATGTTTATAAGCCTACTTTTATAACCACCGCCAAAGTGTGAGGGGAGAAGGTTCAGAGACCCCCACAAAGTATATACATTCTTGATTAGCGTCAATTTCTGAATCGATTTAGGCATGTCCGTCTATCCACATGCCTGTTGTAAACATTCTTCTTGCCGCAAAAATAAAGCTATCAATTTCAAATTTGGCAGTAACATTAGATGAAATCTTGCACGCAGGCTGCTATTGGAAATGGGCCAAATCGATCACAGGGACGCACACGAGAACACCTCTGTTCCCAAAAGAAAAATTAATTTACTGATCATTAGTCATAAACTGTAGCAGACAGATGTACAAACATTTGTGCGCACATTCTATGGGCGATGCTGTACAAAAGTGGGAAAAATTAGTCGTGCCTACCCAATATTATAGTGTATTCAATTTCAATTTGTTTTGAAAACTTGTATAACGCACTCAAACAATATTCAAAAGCACATCCATCCGTTCGTCTGTCTATTTGTCTGTCCGCCCACTGGTGCAATATCTGTGATAAACATTCTCGCAAGAAAGAAGATATCGCCTACAAATTTTCGAAAGATTGTGGAAATTACTTAAAGCAGTGAACGCTCCTGCAACGCTCGCAGGTCTATGCAACAAAATTTGCAAAGACTTTTGCTTTCCGCTTTTACTTTGCTTCTTGCTCATAAGGTGGAACATTTTCGCCATATAAATGTCCACTTTTATTCTGGAAATTGAAAAATGTAGCCACGCCTACTCAATATTATAGAGTAGGAAGATTTAATTTTTCGTTTTTCTTTTTTGGATGACGGTCATGGTGTGATCAAGACCGAATACAATTTTCTTGTTTGTTATAAATTTATCAACGGAATGCTTTCCCAATAACTCGAACATTTGCTAGAAGGCATATATTTCAGACATAACTAATGCTTTTTATTTTCGTCTTCTAGAACAGCCACCTGATGCCTTGCTATAACTTTCGCTTATACTTCCTTCACTTCATGCACTATTGTATCTTAACTGCATCGGAAGATTTCGAGAATACAGACATCACATTAAAATTTTTTACAAGACATTGAACTATATATATATATATATCGTAGCTTCCAAGTACGTTGCTAAGCAACTTAAAGAATTCCCTAACGTGGTTAAAGATTGTAATGTTTTATCATTAACTTCATTATATGTTAGACATCAACAAGTAGAGACACCGAACACCATGCAACAGATACCACGAGATAACCTTTTTGTTGAGTGTCATATTACAACACGTATTACTTTCGAAACTCTTTCATTTAATGTTTGAAGATCGAAAAAAAAGTTTTCTATACTTTTCTGTTTAAGAGTCAGGAGATGCTGGGCGTTTTTCAAGCAAGAAATTAAAAGCTCATCAGACCTGGCCTTTGTTTTTTTGTTTTTTTTTTGTTTTCGCGAATAGTCATTTGCCTTAAACTGTAGAAAAAAATGTCGAGGAACATGCTAGAATTGAAACAGAAAAACAACTTTTACTTCATCACATGCATATACACATATTAGAAAAAACCGCCACGTGCTTGCAACCAAACGTCTTGTTTGTGTCCAAAAGTAAACCTTAGTAACGAAAACTAGGTTTAAAAAAAAAACAAAAAACCCTTTAAAAGCAATGGACCAAATACAACGATCACTCGTCGAAGCCTAAGGCAAGCATGCGCAGTAAATTGTGTGCTTAGTGTTGTGTGATTTTGTATTTCTAAGGAAATAAACAAAAACAAAATAATAATAAAACGAGACTCCAGATTACAGTTTTTGGTATTGACTTTTTTCAGCGGCTAAAGTAGAACACATTTCTGATTATCATTAGAGAGATGACAGGCTACTCGTTTTGCCATTGCATTTGTAACACCCGGGGGCATAAGTTAGAAATCTTTTAGGAGGCGTGTATTTTGGAGTACTAAGGGATTCTGAATTTTTAAAGGCCTTGCATTGTCCGGCATTCTATTGGCCTCGCATTGAAAATTTGTCGCCCTTTTAGTTTCTTTCTTACCAACCATTTTAGATATATACATAAGTCCTTAACGGATAAGTCAGAAGTTCAACTACATATTGTTAATCAGCTTACAGGGATGCATGCATTATCCAAAAAGACCGGAGTTAGGTTCACTTTTTGTAATTATTTACTTACACCAATGAATTCAAGTTCAGTTTCTGAAATGATAAAAAGCTGTCTGTCCGTCCGATGTTCGCCTATGCGTTTTAGTGTCCGACCTTCAGATCTCAATCTTGATGATACTTTATCGAAATTCGATAAACTGATGTTAGACTGTTCTGCCAAGGATCAATTTTACTGAAACTGAATTCGACACCACATATAGCGCTGTATTGCCAAAAATACGTTATATGAGACACATTTGCCTATTTTGCGTTTTTCGACAAAAATCGATAAAATATGTAGTGCGAAATGTGAACAATTGAAATGGAATGCGACCGTTTTACGACTTCTTCGCTCTCCAAAACGCTCCTACAAGAAGGGTAAGTCTTTACAAAGTCCAGTTCTTCATGTTTTACAATGAAGCTTAGTGTAGCGAGATTAGATCGCATTGATCTATTTTTCAGATACCTCTCAACATAAGCTTTTACATGGATAATGAGCCTTTTATTGGACAAGAGTGTCCTCTATAGGGATACTGCAAATCTTGGGTGTGTATAGGTCGCCTTAAAACATTTATGATTCTCTTACATATGTCGACACATAATCAGAGAGCTGGAAATGTAATGAGTTTATCTACAAAATAAATAAATCGCAAATTGGAGTAAGAGACTGAAGTGGCTTCAAAAAGGCATGTGTTTGCGTGTGTGCGTGTGTGCGTGTGTGCGTGTGTTAACAAATACTTTTGTCGTAAATGGTTGGTGTACAAGCTTCCTCCTAAGGCGAATACAGTTTCTTCATTTGTTTCATGTTGCATTTCTTATCTAATGTAATTGATTTATATTTCTTGCATTGATGCCATCACATGATCAAACTGTGAGATCTGACATATTGACGCCATGTCATTATGAACATACATTTGTCGACTTATCATTTATACTATAGTTGTGTGTATATACAGTTGGGTTGTTTACATGAATGTGTGAACAAATTGTAGCAGCAGCATTTGCATAATACAACAACAAGCATTGTATGCATGTGTTGCTGTATTTCTTCCTCACATCTTTATTTCTTTTTACAGCAACAGCGCAAATTACATATTAATGAATAAATTATTAACAAGATATGAAGCACTGACTGTTACTCTTTGTTTTTTTTTTTTTTTTTGTTCGTCTTGCTACATATAACAAATGCATTATTTATAGCAATTAACGCAACTGAATGGTGTTACATTAATCGCTATACATATGTACATATACATGTATGTGTACATCAAAAACAAGTGGAAAGACTACTCTTGCCTTGAACGCGAATCTCGGATACTCTCTATGGACACGTTAGATGGATGTTGTCCCTTTTTTCTTTTTCTCTTTCAATGTTACGCAACACAATACATTCGTTCCGTCAATTTGAGGGCAAAAAACCAAGAGAACGAATGATCAGACTTTAAAAGGGTTTTACTGCTGTTTCAACTATGGATGTCGTTGCGAACGCATTGTGTCGACCAGCCAGCCCAGAAGACACATTTTAGTGTTTTGTTGATTGAACAGAATCCGAGAACCAGCAATAGACGCATTTAAACATTGAAAAGCAATTCTGTAAACGAATTTTTGACCTTTTGTAGAGCGAGGGAGGGTATTGTGCTGTCATACGATCACACATGTCTACACTCGCCATGTCGCAGCACTGTGTTCATAATGACAACGTATGGCGTGCTAATAGTTACAAATTTTTGATAGATCTCAAATTTCGGATCTTATCCATCTTGAAAGACTGTAATCCAAGCTTTGAAACTCCAGTCCTTTGATTTGAATTTTTTACGGAGTCTGCCTCTATGCTTGCCTTTAAAAATTGTAGTCATTTCGTCAATTGTTTAAGGTTCCGTCGGTATTAAGGCATATGTAAAGATTCCTGATAGCATATCCAATATCCATAGGTAATCGCCGACCCCATAAAGCACTACTTCGAATGACAAACGTACACGAAAAGTTATTGCGATTCTTTCCTTAAAGTTAAATATATTTAATGTATTTATTTTTATTCAACGACTTGTTCAAAGAATCCAACACCATTGACTGCCGAGAATTTGCTTCAGTCTTTTTTTATATCTCGCGCTACACACGGGAAATATCGTTAGTTAAACAGTGAAATTCCTACTTCTCTTGCTGAGGGATTTTGTAGTGAATAATCTAATGTAAAATTTGTCTTCTTTTTACATTATTTTCACAGTAATTGTAATTAAAAAAACCAAACGTCAACCAAACCAAACGTATGTGACCTCAAGAGCGTGAAGAGTTTAAGACAGGCCTATGTACCACATACAAACTTTCTATCTTGGCTTTCAGGGCTTTGCAATAATAAAAGCCAAGAAGGACATGTGGACACAGCGAGGATTATCTCAGAATGTGAGAACAACGAAAAATAAATGCCTTCTATGGATCTGCGATATCCATTGCTGCTTGTCATAATTGCAATGATGAATTAAATATATTTTTAATTTCGCAGAGATGAGTAAAAAAATTTAATTTTAATTTATGCAGTTATGCAAATATTTATTGAGATATGTATGTTATATGTAAATAAGTTCAAGTAAGTATTTCATTAATTTATTTAATTATTGAAAAGTGCAGTGAATAGAAATGAATTTTAATCCAGTCTGTAATCTTGTAGCAAAGAAGTGAGAGCATCATAGCATCGAAGCAACAGAATTTACTGACTGACCTTAAATAAAGAAAATAATTTCGTCAGTAGTTTATATCCAATTCAAAACTAATTCATAATATTTCGAACGGGATGCTAGAACGAATGCAGGTTAACTGATTTTAAATGTATGGGTGAGTATATGCATAGGAAAGACTTACCTAAAAGTCGAGCATTTATCTAAAAATTGTATCATCGTCTGAATTGATGAAATGAAAATGAGAAGTTGTGCTAGAATGAGAAGATGTACTACATCTCTCTCCATTCTCCCAAAAACCTAAACTAAAGAATTTATTAACAATTAGAGATGATATGAGGTGACAGGTGACTGATTAAAGGTACAGATGAGTTAGGTGGAAAGTGTGTTTGTACATGTGTATTTCATATATCGCTGTTTAATGTTCCTTACAAGGTACGAAAAACTGGACCAATTTGACTTAACAAACGCTTACGCTTCATAGAAGCGTTCGGTTCCACCAAATAATTCCATCTTATCCAAGTTTCCCGCACTTGTTTTGTTAAGGATTGAGCGGGTAACTCCTAAACTATGAAAATCAAATGGTAACTCTAAAAGAGCGAAGCGAGAAGCGTTGCTTATTCTTGCAAAACAGGAATGCAGCTTACTTTTGGTTTTTGATGTTCTGTATTGCACTTAAACAAATAAGAGAAGATTCGTTTCGCCTCGAATCGTTTAAATTGAAACCATTAAGGTTTGATAAGATGTATTTCGAATGTCAGTAAGTATTTGTATTGAAAGTATTGAAAAGAAAGTGAAATTATTAGATGCATGTCCTTACGTCCACCGTTATAAGCAAGAAAAATGTAAATCAGTTGAGCTTAGTTGCGACAGATGAAATAGAAAATCTTATCTGCAACTGATCAGCAAACTAAATTTATTAAACGATACAAATATTGCAAAGGAATGCATCAGTATTCGAAATTCGAATCGATATATGTATTAAGCGTTGTAAACTAACTTTGGGCTAATTATTAACTAAATATACTGTATTCGAGAAACTTACAATCAGTGGTCCAATGGTTCGATTCAATCCATTTTCGAAACATACCATAAAAATATCTCAAATATTGCTACCTATAGATTAAGTACAAAAATATATGGACAAATAGACGTAAATTAGAGAATGATTTAGAAAATATTTCTGATTCGAATGATATTGTTGTTGTTGGAAGTCGCAAATCTAATTTCATGTCAGCTAATTGACTTTCTTAGAAAATAAATTTGCGAGAGGTGGAAAAACTCAGTGCACCTTCATGGCACGGCATGCAGCTGGCGGAAAAGATTAGCGGAAAACACATTTACATTACGGTTACCGGTAATGACAACTTGCTTATATAAGCAGAAATTTGAGTGGCAAGTGGAAAGTTTCAGTGAAGAATGTTGACAAACTAATTAAAGTGTAAATAATTCTATTCTTAAAGAAATTGATTCGAAATAAAACCAGGATTTAGTGATGCGAACCGTATCAAGAAAAGCATTTCGTAACAACATAATAGAAAACTCTACCATACAGCAAGCCGTTCAAGGTATATAAAACATACCTACTCATTTAGTGTAGCTTACACCAAGAACGGTGTATGTTGTAAAGTATTTTCAAATTTTTTTTCAATATTTTCAGCCCTTACGGAAACAATTATACGGATAAATCCATTCTTCAAAATACCATTCGTTCTAATTTTGTCTCTCTGGTAACTTTCTTGCGCTCGTTTTCGCTTTATTTCAATTAGATTTAATTTCAAGATTTAAAGCCGATTTACTGACGCTATCCCTGGTGTGTCTTTATACTTAGGTCATTTACCTTTGGCTTTTAGTGTTAGCTGGAATCTTAATATTTAGAAAAAAGATCTCTTCAAAGATAGAGTAAAGCGGCGGGGAATCGTGGAATCGGGGAGTGAATTTCAAAGGTTCTTAACTCGTTTATACAGCATGACGTCAGAAATAAGCACTAATATTTCGAAGGTACATATAGAGTTGTTTACTAAGAGATTCATGATTGCTTCTCGCTTGACTTAATTTCGGTTATTTCTTTTATTTGTTGCGTTCATTAGTGTGAGATTCTGTGCCAATTATTGCGAATCCGTCGCTCGGTCTATCCGAAATTGATATCCTCAAATTCCAAGAAATTGAGAGGGCAAGGTCCCCAAGTTGGCATAGCATATGCTCTTACATCAATTCCAGCATATGATCTTTCGGATTATTTAAGAAGCAGTAAAGCAAACATGATGCGCTGACAAACACAACTATCAACGAGTAACAATAACGCGGCTAATTGCAAAAATTTCTCCAATCGACCTACTAATACGATTTCAATAAAATCGCCTGAGATAATTAGCATTAGAGCGAATATTGATTGATCTCTAACTTATTCAATTAGGAGCTTGAGAGCAAAAATGTCATTTAAAATTTACTCCAAATCGATCAACTTCGTTGCTACACACAATTTGTAATGATCAACCTACGAACATGACAATTAAATGTTATAATTGCAATATTATATATGTGGAAAGATAAGAGACGTGCCGCTTGGGAAGTCACGTTTTTTCTTAATGCGAAAACGAAAGTATGAGCAACCGATAGACAACAATCAATAATATGTAATGATATTTTTATGGAATCTTAATTGAAGGCAAAGATATTTTTTCTAAGCCAGCATCGACAGCTCAGGTATAATAGATTTGTTTTCTTGTTTGTAACATCTGTGTCATCGGCATCAGGAATCCTCTAACGTTTGTATGTATTGTTGATCAGCGCAGAAATGTATATATAAATAACTACATAACTTGTCCGTCTGTCCATAGGTCATGTACCTTTTAAAAGCTATTGTAGGAGCATAATAAATTGAAGGGATTTTCAAGAAATGGCTAATAACTAATGGCTATATCGTATTCGATATACTGTTGCGTTCCTATGTCAAATTGCTATCTCAGGCTTCATACCACAATACATACGTTTTTGTGAATATTTCGCAGTCGGTGGTTTTTAATAAATACACAGATCAATTTCTTGTAAGTTGAAGAATGTCGTTGCCAAGAACTACAAGTAAAGGAAATCCTAAGTAAGCCGACTTCTAAAAAAGAAGCAATCGAAATATACCGATGAAGTCACTTTTCATGATAACAACACTCGGGGACATTTTGTGAAATCTGTAAAGGAAACGTTAAAAGCGCTTATCACCAGATGTCTGACTCCCCTGCTATATTTATCAGTCATTACATGCTTTCGTGGATTAGTTCAAATTCGCAAACCGTTCAACAAAATTACTTGCTTTCGCAGATTAGTTCAAATTCGCGAGCCACCCATCAAAATATGATCGCCTTTGGAAATCTGTTCCTATATATTTGCTTGAGGTAGGAGATTTGTAAGATTCTACCTAAACCGAAAATAGTTTTCTTAATTGTTTTTTTATTATAACGCTAGATAGGCGGTAGGGTAGCGTAGCAATATCAGCAATAGTTAGCTGACACATACATACATATATACAGTATCTTAAATGATACTTTATGACAACTATAATTATATATACACGAGTACGGTCTGTCTTCATAAGTATTCGTCTTTTAATAGCCTCTGGTGAGTATAGTGATTTTTTTTTTTGCTTTTTTTATTTATTTTTTACATTTAATGGTTAACAAGGAATAAGCATTTCGCCCATAAATTGTTTAGTTTTAATTTGCAACGTTTGACTTACAAAATACTCTTACCATCATACCATGCAAGTTAATATTTTAAACTGACATGTTTATATAATTGCATGACAATAACGACAAACACTTCCAGAGAATGTCATTAGTGGTTTAGAAAATATGCAGTAAAAGCAAGAAAATCTTTTCTTTTTTTTTTTGTTGCCATTGCATGGGAATAAGAAAAAAATTTCGCATAAAAATGCTGGCGACAGCAATTCGACACATATGTAAAGGCATTCTTATGTACCGTACACGCGCTTACATTATTTTAAAGTCGCATTTTTGTTTAGCACATCAATATTTGGACACCTGACGCACGTGTGCTTCCATTAATGCTTCATTCAAATTTATTTTATTTCAATTCATCAACAGAACTGAAATGCTTTTCGCGAAAATATCGATTGTTCCAATGGTTTTCACATCAATTATTCGCAGTTATGTAGAACGCAGACACATGGAATACATTGATTGTCATTGTCAGCAAGTATTATATGTATGTAATAAGTACACTTACATAGGCATATAGGTATTGTTTACATTGATTGCATGATCAAATAGACCAGAGTATATTCGCACATTCACAATAGTGCCTTTGATGCAATTGTTCCATTTAATCGTCCATGCCCGTGCGGTAGACGGTTTTCTGCAATTATTGTCTATTTGTTTGCTTAATTCATTAAGTTATTTAAAGTGTTTGTTGTTGTCGGCAGTAATTAACAACGGCACCTGCCCCATAGAAGTGTATCTATCGATTGTTTGCTTTCTTCTTGAATCAGTTAAATGGATTTTAATGAAATTTTCTAGATGAGAAAGCGCTTCGATTTGCTTTTTTTTTTCTATTTTCTACCTTTCACGTAGTGAAGCAAATAGAAAAAGTATTGCAAATGAATAGACGATTTGTACACATAAACGGATAATTAGGTAAAAAAACCAAAGAAAACGCAATAAGTCATAGGTGGGCAGCCGTCAAGGACAATCTTGTATAGATTCTATATTTATTAACAGTTTTTTCTTTGTTCTTTTTAATATGGCCAATCAGTCAGGGGATGTGTCCTAGTCGCGTAACATGGTGATCGTCCGAAAGACGAGGGGAAAGAGAAAGAAATTTGGTGGCAGTGGCCGCAATCTAGTGGGTGTACGCCCAATCGGTATGTGTTTTGCCTTTTATCGACTGAGCACTCACTATAGCTACGAACAAAGAAGACTCTACAACACATTTGAAATTTGAGCTCGCGAACACTGACTTAGGAGTCGCGGTTCTTAACTACTCGGCTACTCAGGCGGATAATGTGACGAGTTTACACCCACACCCCCATCAACCATCGTTTATTACGTTGTTCGCTTCAGAACCACTAAGCTTATCTACCCGTCCGTCCGTCTTGTTTTCTTGTGTTAAATCTACCGGCGGCAATTTTAGATAAAATTTAGTATGCCGACATGTTTCGGTCCAAAGTTATTGAAAATGGCACGGATCGAACCGCTTTTCGCCCTCTTCCCCCGTAATGTCTTATTTTGAGAAATCGTTAATATGAGTAAGTTTGGAGTGATGTGGTTAATAGCGAGAAATTTTGGAAATGGAATTTTGGAATATGGGAAATGTTCGAAAAACTGGACCGATGAAAACCATTGGTTCCTCCTTAGATCAAAGCAAGTCAGAGTAAAAAAATTTCATCAATGAAGCTTAAAAATTGCAACCTGCAGGTTGAACACAAATTTAATGGACAGACGAACCGGCAGGCTCAGATCGATTTAGAAAATGATTCACAAAATAATTCTGAATCTACCGATATAATAAAAGGTGGGTGTACCATAAGCCATTCTGCATTCTACACACGTTTGCACAAACTTAGTATGCCCTGAACGACATGTGCTGTAGGGTATAATTGGCGATTTCGTATAGCCGAACCTGCAAGGAGATATGGATGCATTTGTCCACTGAGCAGTCACTCGAGCCATATCAGTTAATATGCTTACTTAATGCTGCTATGATTGACACCTGCCAGCACAATGCTGTTAATACTTCCTCGCCACGCTTTGTAATATCAGTGCGAATGTCGTTCTTTCGCAAATTTCAGTTGGTTTATATTTAATGATCAGTGGGACAGGGGTGTCCCAGAGCGCCCCTGTTGAGCAACGCTTTGACAGCTAATGGCCTATCTGACTGCGGCTCCTATTTTTATAGTAATGGCAACAGAGGATCGATACTTTGACAAACTCAAGAAGTGAGTCGCATTTCGATCCGAAATTTATATGCAACCGGAAAGGCGGAACAAAATTATGTCTACGAAACAAAGTTCTTCAATTCAATGCACACCAACGACTGATGTGCTTGCAATTACCGAAACACTGCGCCTTTTTTTCTTTTTGTGAAATTTAACTCTAGTGATAAGCAAAACAAGGCTCAACTGAAGTGAGTAATGGTTTCCTACTATGCGTGTCCCCACTACAGACTTGACGTAATATGTTAACTAAGAAAACTTAAATAAAAAAAAATAGGAAAGCATAATTAATCACAATATTGCAACAAATGCATAACTGCATGTCATTCATTATGGTAACTTTGAGCAGAACCATTCTTCCATTGCCCCTTGCCGCCCACTCAATTTCATGATTTCGTGCATTCTTCATGCAATTTAAGAAGTCCCTCAACTCTAACCTTAGCAGGGCTAAATATAGCGATATAAAGTTAAATATAAATTACATTTAATTAAAAAAAAAAAAGAAAAGTCAATTCAAAGTACAGTGCAGGGGGATATGTAACAAGAAATCTGTAACGAGTTATGATGAGGGTCACATGTTGGTCTTAAAAGGTTATTCAAGCATTTATTGTAATTTATAGCAACAACAATTGTACATTGAACTTCGCTCTGTCATCCAACTGTATATCGCTCGCCATTATTTGTGGAGGGTACAGTTACTTCGGTTACATGTGAATATATTCATAAAAACATATGAAGCAGGAAACATGATCAATAGCATTGTCACTGTTTCTTTTGCTCTCAGTCGTCAAAGTCGTGCAAGATATTTTCTTTTTATTTTATTTTATTTCTTTTTTTTTTTTTTGTTTTTGCTTTTCTCTGGTAAAAGAATTGCGGTTTGGAAGACATTGCATTATAGGTTTACGACTATTATGTGAGTTACAAAGAAAAACGCTGCAAAAACATGTTAGAATCTCAACGAATCTCAATTACTCACCGTTTATCATAACTAAACAAGTAGTCTAAAAAATATTGAGCCTACGAATATAATTAACCTTAGTTATTTGTCAATCCCAACTAATGAAATAGACAAACTATTCTAGGAAAATAGCTTCGTTCAAAAGTACTTTTCCTTACAACTTTATGTTGATATTCGCTAAGGAGACTCAGTACGATGCTGAGACTTCTTCAAAACTCTCTTAGGTATTTCACGGCTATGTATATATTTACTGACGATTCATGGGCGTGAATGAACTCTTTTTCAATTTTTTACATTCGTGGGTATTGTAAAGACTGACGGACAGATAAAAGGAATTTTCTAGTTCTATGTCAAAGCAAAGTCGTACACTATTGAAGGCTTGTGCTCTTTAATAAAAGTTGATTGGTAGTGCAAGCGGTCTATCGAAATTAGTACATCTTCACCTTATACCGGCGCCCAGTGTATAAAAAGAACAATTCATAAAGTTTATGCATTTACTTACCATTCATATGTGCATACGAAAGTTAAAGTTAAAACTTTAAAACAACAATACCCTCGAGTAAGTGCAAAATGTTGCTCGTTGAACACAAGAAAAATAAAAAATACAAGAAGCATAAGGAAAGAACCACAATCCTCTGCATCATTTTTCACGTTATGTACAACAAAGCAATGTTTATATGTAAAAGTACATGTAAAATATACGGATAAGAACTTGTGCTCACATGTGCATACACATATATATATATATATATATATATACGTCGTTTATTTTATTTAAATATATGATTGTTTGTTTTTTGTTTAACTACTTGTATGTGGGCCGCATACATATTTTTATACAACACGAATGATGATTGACTTGTTTTTGGCTCATTGACTTTATTGTTCTTTTTATATATTTTGAGGGACTTACTCACATCCCGAATAGACAGAATGAACGGTTTATGGATACATAAGGGCATGAAATGTTTGCGTGAGTGTGTGAACCTATTAAGTTGTTTAACTTAATAATTTTTAACATCGGCTCGAAATTAATTCGGGTTACGCATGATTAAGGCAGTACTTGAGGAAATTGTTAAGTATTTCTTTTTCCGTGCCGAACATGATTAACTCGTCGGCATGTTAAATTCGTTAACCAAATGTAACGCACAGAAATATCAAGCAAAAGGGCCAAGGTCCCCTTCAGAAGAGACTATGCAACCACATATGTTGCTTTATAAATGAAAGCCTAAAAATATATTCCTATATTTGCAATTTCATATATTTATGTATCATGCATTCATAGATTCATATATGTATGCATTCACCTACTCATATAATCATATCTCATACATTCATTTATTAATCAATTTATATATTTATTTATCATAAATTCATATATCGTATCGTCATATATCGTATATTAATAAATTCATATAATATATTCACAAATTCATATTTTCATATGTCATATATTCATATATTCACACCTGACATATTCATATGTTCATATATCATATGCTCATGTATTCATATAAAATATATATACGATATAATGGATATTCATATATCATATATTCATATATCATATATTAATAAATTCATATCATATTTTGAATTCATATCATATAATGTATATTCACAAATTCATACATCGTATATTCTTAAATTAATATATCATATAGTCACAAATGCTCACACACTCATATATTCCCAAATTCATATTTTCATATGTAACATATTCATATATTCGTACGTCACATATTCATCTATTCGTCACATTCGTTCCTATGTCATATGCCAAGTTCATATTCGTAATTTCACATGTCACATGTGAATATAGCATAAATCAAAAAACTCACATATTCATATACACTATCCATACATTCATATATTCGTATATCATAAATTAATAAATTCATATATAATAATATATATAACCATCAGTTCATATATCATATATTCACAAATTCATATGTTTATATATCATACATTCGAAAATTCGTATACATATGTATATTGTAATGAAGTGATTGTATGTAGAGACCTCATTTTCATGCGCCAACTAATCTCTACCCTTTGAAATACACTCCTCCAGTAAAGAAAACGCGACATTTTTAAGCGCAGACCTGGAATTGGCAGCAGAATGGATTGACCTTTATACCTGTATTTAAAACTTTATCTAGAGTAAAAGGTTCACACTAAGGTACTTCCGATTATTCTCATCAATAAAAGAGTACGTGAAAGTGCACAGATTCATCTAAAACTACAACAGCCTGAAAATTACAAATTTAGTCCTTAATGTAATTTTTGCTTCAAATGTGTTATTATACGTGCTCTTCTTCTCTGTATATATTGTGCTTTGTGCTACGCCCCACATGTGTGAAAGCTTCTATAGAGCACTGTTGCCTTACTTATTAAGACAGCTTTGTCGTACAATGCTGCAAAAGCGTTTCCGTAAATAATTTACTAGAATTGCAGTCAGAAAGCACTTTAGCAAAAAGGAAACTGGATTTGTACCCCATATGCTTCTTCAGCGATTATGGTCTATCTTGTTTGCCTCTCTTTTATGAATTTAGCACAAAAAGAAAGAGGTACGTACCGAGTGAGATTCTTCACTGATTATGACCTTTGCTTTTTTCCCCTTTTGCTATTACAGAAAAGCAATATCTTCCTCTGCATTCCTGACCGACTTTAACAAGGATGTGCTTGCCTTAATTTCGAAGTACATTTTCACGAAATTAAATAAGTGTCGGTTTATAAAAAGATTTGAGATAAACTCTTCTTTATACCTTACATCACTTGGTGTACAGGAGATGTTTCGTTAGTGCGGATGGTTGCAACCCTCAGAAGAACTTGCGATAGACTCCCCCCTCCGCTCTTATCATATTGATCGATTCAGGAAGTCTTTGTGTCTTTCTTGTCCATTTGTCTGTTCGTCTTGTTTCTTGTGTTTAACGATTCGTCGCAATTTTTCAGATTTTTTAATAATATTTGCCACACTGACGCACTTTCGCCCATCGTGCTTCGGATCGGACCACCTTTTCCACCACTTCGCATGCAATAAGTTATTTTTAAAGGCGCCGAATGAACAACACTTGTGTGAGTAGGGTACAGCTACCCCTATAGTGTTTTTACTTGTTTTCATATGAAAAGTCTTTTAAAAGATTATATGAAACGTTTGAGTGTTAGTTGAACTTACTTGGAATAAATTATAATTAATTACAAACAAACAGTTATTTGGTAAGAAATCTGAAAATAAAAGGAAAGCAGAAAAATAATTAGTTTACAAAGAATCGTCATGGAAGTATTCGATTGTGTCAAAAGAGGAATTTAGTTGCCCTCATTCTTTGTCTTTTCTCTTTCCTGGGAAGAGATTGTTAGAAAAAAGAAAGCCAAGAAAATTATTATAAGAAGCTTTTCATATATCAATCTTGCCATCCGATTATTTTAGTACACAATTTTATTGATTAATGATTCTGGTAAACTGTATCGAATTTCGTAATTAAGTTTAAGAGAACAACGATTGCCCATATTACACATTACACATTACTTACTACACATTAACAGATGAAAGTCTCAATGAAAGATAATAAAGTTCAATTGGGCACGTAACTCCATAGCAAATTGAACGGAAAATATCTTTTTATGGTTTTTAAACAAAAACGACGTAGTAGATCCAGGTAACTGGTCATCATATTCTTGCTTATATCTATCTATCCTCGTAACTATGCCGCACACGTATACCCCGTAAACGATGATCGCATGCAGACATTCACCAGCAGGTGTGTTTCAGCTAAATGGTCGTAACAAAGTCGTTATGAATGAAAACGAAAATGCTATTGAATTCAAAGACCGAGGAGCAGCGTACATCAAAATTTATATTTATATGCATTTAAATGCTGTAAAATTGAATTATTTCAATTTTAAATTTTAAATTTAAGAGTCTTTGTGTCAATCACGTTTGGCTCTCATACAAATTCCTAATTTTCAAAATTGGGTCATGCCGGGTATTCGTATGTTGCCACAAGGAAAAGTCAACAGATATCAAGCTGATAGTTGCGTTGTATGTGTGTACGTGTATATGTGTACATGCTTTTGACAACAATAACAATAAATTATATGTTTTTGTAGTCAAGCAATAAAGGAAAAAAAACGTAAAAGAAAACAACAACAACACATTAGCAGACATTTAGCCAACGAGGCGTATGAGTGGTTTTGCCAGACTATACATGGTGACGCCATTGTTTTTGGCAATCGCCACAGGAAACAATCGGCGTACTAAATTTATCATTCCATTTGCTACGCTCAGGAGTAAGGAGCAGAGTTTCCACGACGTGTACATATCCTTCATGAGCCTCATTCAGTGTAACAATACTTATCCATGAACTTCCCCGTAGGACGGCCAAAGATTTAACAAGAGGGGGTGGACGGGAGAAGCTGAAATTCGCCACGGCCACTGCATGTTAAGTGCCATAGATCTAACTTCGAGATTGCTGAGCGAGGATTACCCACAACGCACACAGAAGGGAGGAGCAGCCAAAGTCTACTGTAAATAGAGCACTTAGAGTGAGCACTCGGAAAAGCCTGCATTTGAAGAAAGATCGTACGATTGATTCTAAGTAAAAAAAGATTTATTGCTTCCTATATATTTCTTCAGATTATTGTTTGGGAAAAGTGGACTTGTAGTGATTAGAAGCGATCCAAGTTGAACGTTTCAGAAGGCAAACAATATAGTAGAGTTATTGTTAGCTATCATTGTTTATCCTATGGTTTTGAGTCATAATTTGAGTTATTACTTGTTTACCGCAATTATACGGATAATGTGGCGTAGGAGTTACAAGCAAGTAAATATTTGTACGCAATAGAAGGACAAAAGGGTCATATAATGCACTTTTTTCACAATTTGCAAAATTATTTGTTTTTATGGCTTAAGAAAAAACAGTCCATTGCAACGAATCGCGAACGCCCTTTGCTTCGAATATCTTAGCAGGTTGACATGCGGGATATCCAGCTCGGTGCTGATGGGAAATATAAGAATAAAGTTAAGCTTCTCTTACTCATGTAATGTTTTGCTCGTAAAGCAAACCCGAACAAACCAGCAACACTGTGTGATCACTGTGAGCCATAGTGAATAATTGCTTGTTCCTTTGCAGAAGCAGGAAGAAGGAGAATGGAATTAATTTTTTGGACCTACCTAAATACGGCTCTACAAAATCAATCAATTTATGTTTGGACTGCACGATAAACGGATGCAAGAACGATTGCTGGAAATTAAGGATCTAACAGCGGGAATAAATTGGTGAACTTGGTAAAGCATATTGTAATGGAACGAAATATTCTAAGAGTTGTCCTAAAGGGAGGTTTTATTGTTATCTGCTGCTGTTAGTCGTTGGCGATCGGTAAAAATTTATTCAACTTTTGGTCCTGTGGTTATCATTGGAAGCACCTGTGTTGATAACCAGCCCGTTACGAACACAAATTTTGACTGTGCATACACCAGACTCTCATACAGTCCGCCAATCAAAGCTCGGAGAGTGTTTTTACATGGACTTAACTTATTAGTTGTAAGCTCTGAAAAAGAAGAGCCTTATTTTGGAGACTATAAACTGAAGCAGTAACTTCCCATTTAGAAACTCAGATGTAGCTAAGAGCGAAGCAGGCAAAAATTAATGAAAGGAGAAGTTTGACCGACAACTCTCCCCTAAGATGAATACAATTTTTTTCTGAGGTGCAGTTCTACACACTTTTCCTCTGAATATGGATTTTATCGATTAACGCGTACTTCTTAAGCTTCATAAGAAAGCACTCATATGCAAGACTTCCATATCCTAATCCAATCTGTCAAGAAAAAATAGGACAAAACCAGAAGCGTTGTTAAAAGTAATGCCAAGTTGAGTTAAGCCAAACCATCAGCTTAAATGAATACTTCGATTTATGCAAAAAGCGGTCATGTTTTGCTTGTTTTTAAAGTTCATAAGCAGTTTATCTTTACCCTACTTATAGCTGAGAGGGAAGAAGCTCTTATTTGTTAGTACACAAGAACCTACATCTTCCACGTCAAAATATAGGTGCATCTAGCAGACAGTTTACTTAGCGCTAAGCAAATCCCTATACTTGAAAACATGGGACACCTACCTAGTAGAGTATAGTGCAAGCACAAAGCAAAGTAAAACAAGTAAGCCTTTAAGATTCCTTCGAAAAATGACTAAGTTTTACTTGTTCATGAATTACTTTTAGAGTTCTTCCCTCTCTCCCTCTGCGCTTCCCTCTCTCTATCACATTAGCTGTCTTTTCTTCTCTTTCGCTTTCTCTCCCTGTCTCCCCCTCCCCAAAGAAGGATCTTACTTCACTATTGCACTTAACCTACTTAACAAAATCGTATCAGATCTTTTCAAGTGAAGTGCGCAGCTTATCTAGGGTGCACATATCGGATGAATACTAAAAAGAAAGGCCAGGAGTGTGTTTAGAGTAGAGATAATTTTTTAAATCCGTTCCAGTTTAATTTTACAGAAACCACATCAACGTGCATTCAGACATACAGATAAACTTGCACATTAAATGCATGCAATTGTCATTTAACATAAATATTTGTGTGTTAATATAACGATGATGACGATGATGGTGACGATAATGATAATACACTGATGATGATAGCTTTGACAAGCATTTATGTCATTACATGCATTGTACTTCTTGATGTACTAGTGCACTGATGTACTGGTGTACTGGTGTACTGGTATGTATATCTGCTCATATTGGTGACATGTATCTCACTTAATATCGGTTACACACGTTTTTTATTTCATTCAAACGCACTCATCTCACTCATCAAGCGCTTTCATTTGTAGCAAATTTATGTTATGAAACTTAAGTGGATGGAGCCGCCTCCTTCTTACCCGTACTTGTTTGTATTCTCTAAACGTAACATCGAAGCCAATGTTATCAAACGATGTCATCATATATATACGCTCTTCATATGAGCATTAGAATGTATGCGAAATGTCTCATATGTGTATGTATGTGTGTGTGTGTGTGTGTGTGTGTGTATGAGTAATGGTAGTAAAATTTGAACAATCATTTCAATTTAATGTGTTGCCTGCATTTTAATTTAATTTTCTATTTCTCTGAGTGAAAAAATAAAAAATAATAATAACATAAAACAAGTAAACAAATTATATTCGGTTGTGACCGAATTTTTTATACCCATCATCGTTATCCTATTTTTGTAGGATATTTTTGTGGAAACTTATATCGTGTCGCTCTTGTAATTAATGAACGATGAGCAAGAGAGAGTAGGGGTTTTTGTTACATAGGCGTGGGCGTTTTAGGCATGTTCTTTAAAAACGGTGCAGTGTTTACCACAACTACTAGACAGTTGGGAAGAGGGACAGACGGACATGCTTAAATGCATTCCAAATTTGAAATAAGCTAAGAACTTATATATTTAATGAGGTGAAGCCCGCTTTTGCAGGGTAGGCGTGGCCAATTATTGCCGTTTTTCTAGGTTTAAATCTTGTAGTTTATGATGAATGGGCGAAAACACAATTTTCTATGCTTTTTGAAAAACAAAGGTGACAGCTTACATGGTATTGTAGGCGCGTCCTTCATACGATTTGGCGCATTTTCAACACTAACATTCATGCAATAGCTTTCAATGTTTTTGATCAATTCGAAGTCGATAACTTCACTTTCACGATCACGAGAATGTGTACCACTAACAGACAGACAGAGATACGTGCTTAAATCGATTCAGAAGTTGATGCTGATCAAGAGTATATATATATATATATATATTTTGGGGGGGGGTCCCTGAAGCTTCCTTCTGGACATTGCAGAAGTTTTGACAAAATGAGTACACTCCTCGTCCTTCGGTGATGTGTGTAGTAATAATAAAACAGATATATTTTACACTTTTTGTTGTCTGCAATTTCGTTTACATTTTTCAATGCAGAGAATTGTGAGTTTTTTTTTTTTTTATTTTCTAAACCTCACGTAATAACTAAAACAAAAGACAATTATTAGATATCTCTGACAGCTGCCAGTTTATATGCATTAATTACATTACTGGTCTTGTCAAAGAGAAGAATTTTGTTGATTGCGTTAAATAACAGATTTACAAAACATGCAATCAGCGGTTTAAAAATGTTTACGAAACAAAATGTTTCTTAAACAACAATCTCAGCAATTTTACAAAAAAAAAAAAAAAAAAAAAAAAAAAATAGAGAACAAACAAACAAACAATATATTCTAGTTCGCTTATCTTTGTTGCCCACTACTTGTTTACGTTGAACATTTGAAAAATAAACAAATTGGGTTCGCTCATAAAGTTGTGGGGCAAACGAAAACTGGGTTAATCCCTACAATATGTGCAGCACTTCGAAAAGAGGCGGCCCTTTGAAAGGAAGCAAGCGGGCCTTGACGAAGAAGAGAAAAGTATTTTATATTTTTAATAATTCTTGACACTTCTTTTTATGGATAATCTGGTCAATGCATTTATGACATATGTCCCCTTTAGTATGCTCATACGTATACCCATCATAACATGATAGGTGAATGCACTTGTAATAATATACAGAGGAATGATAAAACAAATTTTCATTTCTTCTCCACAATTGAGTTTATTTCCAACTTGGAAGAAGAATGGAAAGAACTTCAGAGTATTTGAAAAGATTCCATGACCATCGTGTTCGACTTCCGGAAAAAATATATACTTAGGAAAAACAACTAAGAACACTAAAGTGGTCAATGGCCCATCTTTAAAGACCCTGCACCACTCTTCAATTATTCATAAAATCACTTTTCAAAATGAAGTTTTATATGAGGAGTGATCGAAAAAGCGGTCCGATTCGAATCACCTTCAATAGCGTTTGTCCTTGGGCCAAAACATGTCAGTGTACCAAATTCCATCAATATATTTGCAAACTTACGGGCAACAGAGGAAAGCAAGACAAACAGACTCACAGGCGAACAGACAAAGTCAGATCGATTCAGAAACTGCTTGTTAAGGAGATAGAAATGGTAAATTTTTCAGAAAAATGGTACTTTTTTTGCATAATAGTTACTGTGAAGTTTCTAGAATACGTGGAAATAAGTTATTATCCACAAAGCAAAAGTTTTTCTTGAAATTTCGGGATTTCCCGGAAGAAAAATGTATTGACGGCAGGACTAGTATTCTAGAAATTATTAAAGGTGGATATCGGTCCTCAATCCACATATAACCTTTGCATTCAAGCCGACGCCAACCGCAAAGCAGGCAATTTGTAGCATAAAATCTTTCGAGCAAAAGGAACGAGGAGGTATGTTCGAACTTGGGAGAGTACGTGTATCGTTCTGGAATACTAGCCTAATAGAAAATATTACTAAGAAAAAAAACATGTATAGAATACATGCCAAAATTTTAAACGCGTTTATCTCGAAATACGGTTTTCGAAATCGGCATATCTGAGGCGATTTTCATTTTTTTCTCTATTTTCAAAACATCATTTTCGAATGAAAACCATAGGATGTTTTCGATAAGTTAATTTAAATATTTTTTCCCTAAAGAGTTTTACACTTTTGACTCAAAGCTTCGCCAATTATACGAAAGTCAATATTTTGAAAAGGCCTACGTGTCTCATTGCACATAGAAATGTAAATTAAATGATTTTTTTTTTTTTTTTTAGTACAAATTTGGGTCAGTTATGCTACTTACCGCAAAGCCTCTTGAGCTAAAGATGACTGCGATGTTGTCATTTTTTAATATTTTCGCAAAATAAATTGGTTTTCCCCCTACTTTAAAGTATGCTTAGTACCCTACTCATATATTACTATTCTTCTCCTTTTCCTTCCATCCAAAAAAAGTTGCCAAATAAACCCTTTTTTCGTTTAGATTGTTCTTATATGATAACACAATAGCCTGCTCCCACAAATGATCTAAAGTACAATAACAATAGGACGGATATAGATATATAAGTTAACTTAAATTATTTTCTTGAACGAAACAAAATACTTTTTCGTATGTTTAATAAAAGGGCCTTAAAATATAATTTGTTCAATATCCTCTGCACATTTGATTTTCTTGGATAGAACTAAAATCCAGAGAAAACAAAATGAAAAAAAGGCTTTGGAAAAAAGCGACTTTCATCTGACAGTGCGAACAACAGGCGGACGTAGGGACATTAATATAATTTATACGATTTCTTATGCACATTTCTAAGTATCAAAAAAATCTATTACTCTGCAGTAAATTGTCGATGGTAACTAACTTCCTGCAAATTTCTTTATTTATTTCTTTATTTATTTATTTATTTATTTACAGATGCCGTTCGGCTACCATAAACTAACAGCCGAATAGAGTACATTCTTAAAAATGAACACTAAGCTAAACATTATGAATAGCTTTTCTAGAATGAATTATTCATTATTAGAATCCACAAATAGAAAAAAAAGGTCTGCGCATTTTGCATGGAGGCTCACTCGCAGCCAGTATAGCTCCGAGGTAGATAGAGGTGAACCACTAAGCCGATGCAAGCATGCGAACGTACTGCTGATGACATAATGAAATGGTTTCGATTTTCGGCCGCCCGAAGTTTATTCGTGATCAGATCAAAACCATTTTCAAAATGATTGCGAGAAGTGAAGTCACAAATGTATGCGATTTTTATTAATTTTGTCTTCATTTTGGAGCACCTACATACATACACTGCTCATGTTGTGTTTCTGGGCGTTACAAAGGGACTAGCAACGTGAGCGCACTTCTCTATGATAGCGGCTATAAAAAGTTTATTTCCAATAAGAAACTTTCCCTACCTCTTCTGGGTGGTCAGTCAATCTTTCAAGCAAAGGAGTATTCATAGCAACGGAAACAGTTTATTAGTAATTTAAACACATGTCTCTAATTTCAAACTTTCAAGATCACGTACGTACGTGTGTGCCAAGATTTACACATACACATACGTATATAAATTTTACTTCTTTTCGTTTTTACGCGTCTCACTTAACATTCTTTCCCCTTATTGTTAAGACAATCGCTAAAAATAGACAGCGTGCCAAGTTCATCATACATTTTGTGCCGCCTAGGAATGATTAGAGCAAACAGTTGGAGGAATTCGAGTCTTCGAAGACGCAAGCTTTTACGATGAAAAGCCGAGACTTTTTATATACGATATCTGTTCATTTTCAGATGCAGATTCAATTTACATATGAAATGAATTCGTTTAGAAAACCTTTAAGCAAACTTCAACGAATTAGACGGAAAAAGTATGTTCACGTTAGAGCAAACGTTTGACATCCTACAACCAGTGACCCGATCGTAATCATTTTGATTACTCTGACAATTCAAGAAGTTCCGGGATACACTTACTCTGGTTTTAAACCAATATAGTAGAATTAAGTCCAGTTTGGCTCCAATCACGCCCCAATATACTTGGTATTAAAAGTTACAATTTTTTTATCTATGTGGTTCACCCCTAATTCGTGACCATCAATTAAAAGTGTCATTTGTGGACGTGAAAGCTTCAAAAGCAAGTGGTAGACGAACCGGGATGCGCACCAGACGTGCAGGTTTGCACTGATACGAAATCTAAATATATATTTAAAGGATCTTTAATGGCCACCTACCGCCGCGCCAAACGAAAAATAAATCACTCTTTGCTAGGACCCATAAATAGCAAAAAGTTGAGAATTTTTCGCGCGTCATTCCAAGATTTCATATTTAGGCCACTTGTTAGTTATTGTGACGTATCCATCTGTCCTCACGTGGCGGACATCTAAAGCGTGGCGCCTGGTGAAATTAACTTCCTTAACTCCGCTAGAGTAACAGTCAATTTATCCCTGGATTGAAATCTGAAAATCTTCCCAATTACTTTCGGCTTAGTTGGGCGATTTTTCTTTCACTTTACCAGATAGTATTCGTATTCAGTATTCGTCCCAAGGCGAGAGCTTGCTTTCTTAGTTACTTTTATTTTATATTCGTAATAAGCCTTGTATCACATTACAGCAGCTGTTGGTTGTTTCTTTTTGTTTTGTTTTTTTTTTTTTTTTGCATTCCGTGCGACTATTTTATATAATTACTTTTCTAATTGCATTTGCACTTGAACTGAAGAAGGTATTTAAAAATAACGAGTAACGCTTTGTCGGAATTGTACTTAAACATATTAAATTACCCAAGTAATTGTTACTAATAAACTCTAGTTTAAGAGTTAATTACAAGTTTGCATAAAATTTACACAAAACTTTATTTAAAACTTTAAAAGCTTAAGGTCTTTATTAAGGTCTCGTTATTAAATGATTTCTTATTAATCATAAAAGAAATTTTTCTAGGATACACACACATATGTACTTAAACAGGTTTTCTTTTATATCACAAACCATTCTTCCCTTGATTGCCGCATTTTACAATCGAAAAGACTTGCTGTAGCAGAACAATTCTATTGTTCTTCGAATCGCCCGATCCTGCACTGTGGCCTCGCATAGATTTATTTTCGTATATCTGACCAAAACAAATGTGTTTTCTTTCAACAAAAAAAAGAGAGAGAGAAAATTCAAAATTTTGAAAAATTGTCAGTTTTCTCCCTCAGGTTCGTTGAACTTATAGCAATTGACACATTCCCTACCGCTATTGTTAGAAATAATCAAGAATTTGGAGAATTTGTTGAAATGACTTGTTGTGACTTTCTTATTTTTGCTGGATGTCCATACTTCCAGCTGTACTTGTCCTTTCAATTGCGTTCAGTTTTATTTGTTGTAGCTTGGCCGGATTTATTGTAACTGTACAACAGATTCTGCTTTTTGTAGTGTATAAACATTTCGCCAAAGCTACACCATTATAAAAGTTGTCAGTACAAATATTATACCACTTATAGAGATATGGAGCCAATACTTCAGTTACACTATTTTGGAAATTACTGCCTTTTCTTGAATGTAATTTGAAGTTGCAGATATAATCCGTCTTATTCTTCTATTTGAAATTCCATATTTTATTAGTTCCATGAGATTATATACTCTCGGAATTTTAGTCTATCATGCACTCCCCCATCAAACAAGTTTTGAATGAGAGCATAGACCTCATTTATGTGAGAGGAAGTGGAAATTAACGGCTACCGGCAGACAAGGGCATTGCGTGAAGTTCAACGTAATGCACACATACGTGCACGCGGTAGATTAACAAAGCAGTCCATTTTGATAACTCAAGGCAATCCAGTTCCAATTGTGCTCCTTTTTTAAAAGACCGCGTTATAAAAGCCATACTATATATCGTAATATTCCTTGCTGTTATCTCTGTAGTCTCGTTGAATCTTCCTCCTTCCGAGTGCATAGCCACCCGTGTTGGTCTGTCTCTTAGCGAAAAGGTCCGCAAACAGTATTAGAAGCGTGAAGATTATGCAAAAGAGAGACTATAGCCTAATATTTGCAAGACAATTTTCCATGTATTTATGCTATCAGACTATGGAATACTCTGCCATCGAATTTGCATAGAAACTGTAGTGATGGAAGGTCTAGAAGCTTACATTAGCACGGCATTGTAATGCCGAATTCTTTTTCCATTCTTCTTTTATTCATTTGTAATTGTAATCTTAAATGTGTATCGCATCTTACAGAGCGATAACGATAATATCAGTTGTGATCTCCAAGTATGTCCATATGTAACTTGTTCACGATGTTGTTGTTCATTTATAAGACTTCAACTTTGTTGCTTAGGTGAAAGCTTTAAATAAATAAAAAGCTAATCATTTTATCAGAGAAGCTCTAAACAATGATACTTTCTCGTTGACAGTCACTGCATACCTAAAGAGATTCTCTTATGTATTAAAAATCACTTTCATCATTCACAAGCTGTTGCAAGACTTAAAAGTGCTAGTGTTGTTTCAAAAATTCCAAGGCAATCTTAGCTTCCTTAGCTTCACTGTTGCAACTCCTGGGAGATTAATATTTTACATCCTCTCCTTACTGCACACATATGTGCATCATCTAACGACTTTCAGGATACTTGTGCAATTAGAGCAACAGCTGAGCACTTGATTTTCAAATGCACATAACATGATAACCTTAGCAACCATCCCTAGCCAAGGGACGACGTATTTTCAAGCATTTAATTTTCTTCACTTTAAAAGACTGAAATTGATATATAATTCCACGTACTACACTTACTTGGTAGTTTTATTTCGTTGCAATTTCACTCGACATGAGCGTACACTATTTCTTGTAGATGTTATTTTAGGTATATAGACAGATAGATTATATATGCCTTCTCTTTTTACTTAAATTCGCTAAATGCACTTAAATGCACTCTCGGCCTAACCTCGGCCTATGCTCGCTTATAATTCATGGCAAAGTGTTATTGTTTTAAGTTTAATTTCTGATCAATAATGTGAGCCCACATTGCGGATCAACTTTCCACAAAAAACAAAGAATATTTGTCCGCAAAAACATTGTTTATATATTTATTTATGTATGAAATGGAACTAAAAAGGGATAGCAGGCGCGTTGGAGAGTAGCAGACTCGTAAGATAAATCTTAGTATATCCATGGATAAGTAAGTAAATAAAAGAGAAAACAAGGAAGAATATTATAGTAGGGCAATGCCGAGCATTAGATACCCTACACCGGTTAGCCTGCTTTTTATTACAAATTACTGTTGTGGACGAATTTTCATCAGAAAATATTGAAGTTTACGGTTTTCTGGCCTAGAAAAGAACAATTTCCGTGAAAATCCTTATATAGGATAGCATTCAAAAATAGGCGTAGCCAGTTCAAGTTTCGTAGAATTAGTTTTCATATCAATTATTATGGGTCAATGGATCATCATAACATATTAAAACTTAAACTTTTCCGATCCACAAAGGATCAATGTTCGTGAAAACCTTCATAAAGGGCAGGATCCAAAAAACAGGCCGCGCTTGTCCAAACTTTATATAGTTAATTTTTTTTATCTTGAATTACTGTTATGAACGGGTTTTCATCATGATGCATTGAAAATTCTTTCCTTTTGTCTTACGAACTTCAGATTTCGTTACATAAGAGGAGGTTCAAAAAATCGCCCCAGCCGGTCCAAAGTTTTCGCACCAATTTGGAATGCCGAAGTACTATTGCATAGCCACTTTTGTCAGGAAAATTATGAACGGGTTTTCAAAATAGGACTTTATATGGGATTCGATCCTAACCATTTCCAACTGTGTTTGTCCTTGTGGCACGGGAATACACCAAATTTCATCAAAATATCTCAAAAATTGCTATATGCAGCTTGAGTACAAAGTGCATGGACAGACATAAGGCAGACAGACAGCATTAGAATTGTTTTCTGAATCGATCGGTTTGATAAGAGGAGAGTCTATATTAACCCATTCTATGTGTTACCTATGTCCGCCCGAATTTAGTATACCCTATAGGGTATAAAGAGAAAAAGAAAAAAGACACGTACACATCTGGCATAGGGACACCCCCGCAGTTGGTGTGGATCAAGCTAAGAAAACATGAACGTGTAATCGTGCTTTGCAAGCGATACTAGCAAATATGTCATGTTTATTAACGTGGCGCATGGAACATTAAAGATTAAATATTAATTTGAGTACAATATCGACAAATTGCGCGTATTAAGCAAAGCAGTTGGTTTGACGGTATTTGCTGTACTTACATTCAATTTAGCTTAAAAGGGGAATACAGAGAATAAACCTGTACATTTTCCTAGCGAAGGCATGGCGGTAAGTAGTAAACTACTTTCATAAGTTGACGAAGGGCGAATTAGCGAATTTCAACCCAGATTTTTTAAGGGGAAAGAGAAAAAATTGTTTCTGAATCAATTTAATTCAAAAGTGTATTGAAGTATTGATTTAAGGGAACTCATGTACACCTTTTCGTAACGTTCAGATTGTCAAGCTCCATGGGCAAACGTTTAATAAAGCCCAACAGCGACCTAACTTTATTCATGGAATGTTTTTCTGGACAGAACGACTATTCTAAATGGTCTGATCCATTAAACTCGATCAAGTATTCAACATCAGGGAATTAGAATGAAATCTTCTTTCGCAAATTTAATGTCATAAAATGTAACAAACGTCATGTGCCTATATGGTGTACGACGAGTGTCGTTTAGGAGTGTGTAAATGTAAATCTATGGCGTGGCCGTTTGACATTGATTGATTTAGCAGAGACACGATCAAAACATGAGATCGTAGTTAAGTAATTAAATATAACAAAGCAGCACAAGGCAGACGTGAAATATACACAAAAAGGGCTTTTGCATGAAATTTTATCGAGAACATGGGCATAAAAGAAAAGTTGACTTGTAACACGCAAAGCTATGACTTCACACTGCCATGCTTCCTTGACTGCCATACAACAGTAAGGAAGGCGGCAATTGTAACAAGCGAATACCATACTGACCTCTAAAGAAAATTTTCAACAGAATTAAAAATATCATCCAATGTATTAAAATATATTTTTGCAGATGCCACCAAGCAAAAATGTTGGTGAATTTTTTAAAAACAAAAGGAGCTCTAGCTCTATCTAAAAGGACGGAAATGTTATTTCATTGATAATCAATTTGTTTCCAAGAAATCAGTCGAAAATTGTCTATAAAATCAGCTAAAGTCAACCAATCAGAAGAATACAGGGAAAGTCCCCTATTTGGTCGTGGGCACGGTCGTGATCAGGAAAGGTCATTGGGAGATTGGGGTGAAAAAAGGGAACAGAATATGTGGACGTTCGAGCTGAAAATTGAGACCTCGGATACGGGAAAATCATTGCTGCTACGTTGTCCAAAAGCAACCGGTACGATTAAAAACGACGTGCCAAGGTAGTGCGTTGTACGGTCTACAAGGAATTCCAGGACGAGTGGGTAAGAATGCTGAGAAAGACGTGACCTGTTAAAGGATCTAGTCGGCGGACATGCGTCTTTTATTTCCGTAGAACATTTGTCCTGGACGTGGATAGGCGCATCGTAGCTCACATTAGGCCGATGCTCAAAGGTATTGAGAGTTCTGTACACACTTTCGTCACTCAGGAGCACTTGCTCGTTTCCTCCAAGCCGAGCATGGAGGTGCCCGTCCCCACATGCGAGTTATGCTCTAATTTTAGCTGGATGTAGGCGGTGTGCTATTGTTGCACTGCTTTACATAACCTAAGCTCTTGACTACGTCTTTCGAGGCTTCAAACACATGTTCTGTCCAACAAACATCGTTTGGCATTCTCATGTCCAGAATATCAAAGAAGGAACTGTTCATCATTCTTTCTGTGCGTTACGAGACAGCTTTTGGTTTCAGTGGCATTAAAGCTTACTCAATAAACCCAACCCCATTCAGACATTTTTATGCTGTCTCAACTATGCATTTCCCCAGATAATGTTGCTACAAAACGATAACTGAAATTCAAAAGCAAGCAGTTGGCAATTAAAAGCGTTAACAGTACAACCATTTCGAAAAACGTAGTTTCGATAAAAACCCTGTTGAAATTTTACGCATAGTAATGGTAGTTATGACCATGCTTTGTGTAACGAGTTCACTTCAAAAAATCGATCGCTTGATCCACGTAAAGAACGCAACACCCGAAAAATTCTTTCATTTAGCGTCACCCGCTAAGACGAAAAGCGCTTCCGTACTACGAACCACATTTTTTTTTATCAATGTAACAAGTTTCATTCTTGATGATGGGCAGAAGGAAGGGGGAAAGAAGAAAAAGATCTATTCGCGGGCTAATGGGACGGCGGCCAATTTCTTAAGTGCTACGCCTTTAAAGATTGAGTCACAACCAAGCATCGTCAAAGCGCACTAAAATGTAGACCCGCGCACACCGATTTGGTAGTCAGGACTTTTATCTAGTTGGCTCTGTGGCCGTCCTCGCAAAGACAACTTATTCGGTTTTCTTTGCATTCACATCAGAATCACTTTCTGTATCGATCTAAGGTTTTCTGTCCATCTGTCCGTCTCGGATTCCTATGATCAACGTACAACTCGCAATTTTTAAGATCTTCCAATGACATTCGGGAGACCGTCTTGTTGCGAGCCAAAGATGAAAGCTATAGAAAATAGTTCGGACCACACCACTTTTTCGATCACTTCTCATACAAGACTTTATTTTGAAACGTCGTTCTATGAGCGACTGTAGAGTGGTACCTATGGTATTTAATGATAGGCAGTGTCCCATTGTAAGGGATGTCCTGGTTTTATTTTACAAAATACAAAAAGTACATTGATGCACATGATGTCTCAACGAAGTCATCATGCGTCGATGATTATGACAATCGTCTACACCATGAACTTGGAAAACAAATATCTACGAATTCGGAAGAGTTTAACCTGCAGACGAAACTAATTATGGCGTCAGATCGCGTAATAAATATAATAAGATTTGTGAATGACTCGAGAGGAAAATCCGTGTTTTAAGCCCTATCTCCCCTACAAGCTGTTCTCGCTCTTACGGTGTTTTTATACATCATGTTGTTTAGGGAATTAAACCCAATAAAAACTTAAAGTGCAATGCTACATATAAACCCCAATAACCTTCAGTCGTGTTTTGAATCTTTTAAGCTCAATTACAACATAATTTAATAACACATTCTTTCAGACAATTTTTTTAATCTCTAAAGCAATATATAAAACGTTTATTGACATTTATTAAAAAATAAAAAAATTAAAAAAACCAATTATATCCATTTAAAATGATTAATTAAGCAATTCGAATAGCTTAGAGCTATTAATAAAGAACCTTAGAAAAAATAGAAAAAATTGGCGTAAAAATATTTTTCGAAAATGAAAAAAAAAAAAAAACATAAAATATGTAAAAGGCTTTATATGACATCATTAATATCACATCATCATAACGACATATGATACATACGTGTTTAGAGTGATAATATTAATCAACAAGATTGCTGTTACGCAAACAAACAAAAAAACAAAAATATACAAAAAGTTAGAAAGTTAAACTCAAAGGGAATCGTGGATACCCAACGCAACATATAAAACATTTATTTACCTATTTATAGTTTGCATATGAAATATTTTCTAATTAAAAGCATCGGATACAAAGGCCGCCGGATAATTTAGATCACATATGTTCTCGCCTGTATTGGAAACTCTACTATATTTGAGATTTGAACCCGTGACCATTGAGTTGTTAGTCGCGATCCTTTGCCCACTCGGCTATGCATGCGCATAAAACATTTTCTATTAAAATCATGTGGCGTATGAGTTATGTCACAATACAATAATGACAGACACATTTCGCTTATACTGGAAGAAAGTCAGCAGTTAAAGCTAAGTGCATCCCATCTTTACGCGATAAACGTGTACAAGAAAAATTCGTGTAAAAAGAATATTTATTATTATTATTATTATTATTATTATTATTATTATTATTATTATTATATAAATTTAGCCAGAGAATAAATTCTAAGACTAAAGTCTTAAAGCACTAGCATCTAAGGCTTTTGGCTTTATTTTTTTTCTTTTATTAAAATTATTATTATTATTATTATTATTGTTATTATTATTATTAAAAACTCTACCGCTCTTGAGATTTGAACACACGACCATTGAATAGCTAGTCGAGACTCTTGCCTACTCGGCCACTCAGGCAATAACTACTAATAAAATTTTGAGTCCAACCATTTTTATATGAATATTTTTATACCCATGACCTAAGGATAAGGGGTATATTCATTTTATCAAAGCGTTTGCAAGGCCCAGAAGGAAGCTTCACGAACGTCGCAAAGTGTGTATATTCCTGATCAGCATAAAATTTTGAATCGATTTAAGCGAACCCTTGTGCCTGTGTATAGTAAACATTTTTCTGATCGCAAGAATGAAGCTATCGGCTTCAAAATTGGCAGAAACATTGGAATATTGAAAATGGACCAAATCGACCGAAGTACACACCTGCTGCACCACGTAAATGAAGAACGTCTCCATTGTCCAAGAGGTAAAAGTAATTGATTTTCCTCATTATTCATAAACTAAGGCACATAGATCTACAGAAATTTCGACGTATATTCTATAGGTGATGCTGTAGTACCTCTGCAAGGGTGGAAGAGAAGGCAAATGTTTTTTGTCCAAACCTTTAAAACGCATAGAAACGAGAATCAAAAGCTTCATAAAGCATATATAAATTCGGCACCAGTTCAAACTAGGAATACACATAAGTCATCTGCCCATCTGTACGTCTGTGCAAGTGTGTAGTATCTGTAGTAAACATTCCTCCGTTTACAAAAATGAAGATATCGCCTACAAATCTGCAGAAAAATTTCGAAATGACCCAAACTTTTCAAGACTACGCCTGCAACGTTCACACTCCTATTTAATGAAAACTATGGACAACGTTGCTATCCGTGCTTTTTGTTTGTTACTCATAAAGGGCAACACATATACCACATAAATTTCCACTTTTATCCGGAAGATGAAAAAAATCAACTGTACCAATATCATAGAGTATGAAACTTTCTTTCTTAGGGTCACGGTGATGATTCGGTCACGATCGAAACGATAATTTTCTTGCTTGTTCTAATTCGTACGAAATCTAAATAGACAAGTGGATCCGTTACATTCATTTTGCATATTAGGAATAAAGGAAATTGGAGACCTTTGTAGACATTATTCACATCCTTCTGAATTCCACTGTGATTTTTAAAACCGTCCAGCAGTGTTCAGTCTTGCTGGTAAACATCCAAAATAAAAGACAGGCAGCTATAACTAAATCCAGTTGACTGTTTGGAAATCTTGAACGGCGATACGTATGCTTGTCGAGTAGAGAGTATGCGTAATATGAAAACGAGTATACTCGTCAGGCACAGAGAATGTGTAATGTGAAATTATGCTGCAATGAAACGACTTGACCAAACAATATGACAAATAATATTTTCTAAAATACGTTATTATGGCGAACACACATTCATAATGATAAAATTTTATAAGGAGATCCAAAAAAGACGGGTGGATAAATCATGACGTATATACTCTTCATAAACAGTTAAATGAACGTAAAATTTCATTTCTTTTTTGTTAAATATTACAAACCGTAGGATAAACTTAATATACTTTCATTTTTAATTTGAAGGTATAATAACAATAACAATAACAAAAGCTTATAAAGAAGCATGCCAGCATATGTGTAACTGACACATGACCTAAACTGGAAAGACAATAATAATAATCATAAGTGAAATATTTTGAAAAAAATTTAAAAATACAAACCAACAAATAAATATATACTCAAAAAGGTATTAGTTAACATATTTATTTAAAATAATAAATGCCAAATAAATGAGACAATTGGCAACGAACAATAAGAACAACAACAACAACAACCAAAACAACAACAACAATAATAATAATTTATGCAATTATACAAAATTGTTATTTAAGGCAATGAAATTCATACGAAACGGAGGCAAGCCAGGCTGACAACCAACAACAACAACAACAACAACAACAACAGTGTGAAATATGTAGAGATATGGAAATTAGCATTGCAAATACGTCCGTAGGAGAAAAGCACAGTAACAGACCTACGGAGACGAATCGAAAGTACGGACAGAGACAATGTCGAAGCAACAGCATCATTATCACCGTCATTGCCAAATCACTATCATTGACAAGCAATCAACAACAGTCAGAGTAAGAGACGAAAAGTGAACTAAAATAAACCCGCATAGACGAAGTGTTTATAGTTTTGCTCGATTCGAAGCAAACTTCCGACACCCGATAGACTCTATTCAATATAAATGTGAAAACTGTTTAATCGCTTATTACATTATGGGCGCGCACGTGCACATAAACCGATTGCTTGAACTTCAAGTTAATGCAACTCTGATCAATATTTCCAATAGATTTGATTTGTATGTTGATGATGCTTGAAAGCAAACACAGGCTCGTCAAGTTTCGTAAATGTTGGGATAAGTTTGAGTGCGAACGCAAAAGTCAAATTTCCTCTTTTTTCTCTCTTCGAACAACGGTAAATGCAACGAAATCCAAAAAAATTAGCCTTTAAAGCTGATCAGGGAAATGTATTGACTTGTTCAGTAATAATGTCCTTCACTGCTCTCACATATCAATAAGAGGATTCCCAAGCTCCGAGGGAATGACGAACCATTCCGTCTTATTGAAAACAAATGTCAAAAATATGAAATTCTGCTGTTTAACTTCTAAAGCGCGCATTAAGAGGTAAGGCTTGATTAAAAAAACCAACGAAATGCCAGAACTGGTCCAAAGACTAATAGAAAAAAAATGTTTGTCAAGCCAAGGACGTATGTGGGTAACAACCAGAACTAATACTTAACAATTGCTTTACGGCATTTACTATTGTTGCAAAGATCCTTTCCCTTACCCGCCCCACCTTCCGGGTATATGGATGTTAAGAGAATGGAGAGAGAGAGCGAGAGAGAGAGAAAGAGTAAATTTCAGTAATCGAGTGTCAAAGTTAAAGATAATTGAATGTAAGCAAAGATGTGGTCGACCTAAATACAGAGTTTCTGGATAATACACACAAAGAAGTCTTCTAAGTAATAAAACCTATTACTAACAGAGAACTTAATTATGCGCTTAAGTTAAAGATACGATTTCAAGAAAATTAACTTTTTGCTTTTGCTGAAGAAAATTGAAAGGTAATTGTATAACAAATACTAGCAAAAGTATCTGATTTATTTCTCTATCTCTCCGTCTGTAGTGTCTTTGGCAAAGAAAAAAAAATAAAAAACGTATCTAATGCACAGCAGAAAACCTACTGGTAAAGGCGCACGGGTGGACGCATAGGAAGGAGAAGACAGGAAGAGAATGAAGGAAGGAGAGAGGACAAGGGAATAAATCTACACATCATTTATGCATACGACTACAGGGTACAACAAGAGTGTACAAATACAGTGTGCAGTTATGAAAAAGTTTTTATTTTTTTTATTTTTTTTTTTACTTTTTTTTTTGCTTTTGTTTATAGTTCAAGGTGCAAGTTTTTTTTTCTCTCTCTCTCTCTCTTGTCCCATACAAAACCAGCCTCCAGTTACATATGCATCCACTCCCCTGTGACCGGCAAGCTAACACGAAACAGTATACTTTACAAGTGAAATATCGGTATGAGTAGAGTACACTAGCATTTAGGTATGTAAACTTTATACGATGCTGGCGATAATGACGATGATGACGAAGATGATGATGATGATGATTATGATGATGATGATGATGATGATGATGACATTTACATTCAATTTCAAGTGCGCTTTTCAACAGTAAATAGTTGATATAAATTCAAAACATACACCCATATCTACACATACGTACCCATATACGGGTGCATCAAAATGTATCTAAACTGAAACAATGTAAACTATTGTCCAAACAAGAATGACTTTCTAATGAATTTCGTAGTAAAGATCGAATATTCAGTTGGCTTTCTTTCTATTGCACTTTTCTACCTTTTTCTTCGTCTTTTTTTTTTTGTTTGTCTTTTTTTTCTTTCCTTTTTCTTGTCTTTGAATATTTTGGTTTTTTCGTTTGTGTGTCACTGGCATCTTGCAATCAATTCAATGTTCTTTCAATTGTATTTAATAAAAGCTGATTTAGTAGCTGCTGTCGTTGTTGTTGTTACTTGTAAATAATTTGCATTTTAAAAAGATAAGCAGCTTCTATAGACCTTGTTGTTTAAACTTGCTTTTCATTAAATTACGCTTTTTTTTTTTTTAAGCAAATTTGCTTAAATTAGTGGAATAATTTTTTGTCTTTTTTCACAAATTCACACAAAATCTCTTTCATAAAATTACTTAAATCATGAAAATACATTAAATTTGTTATTTCCTTTGTAACATTCGCACAAATAACATCTATTCTTGATTGTCGTGATTTTCTAAATCAATTTACATTAAACTGTCCGTCAGTCCGCTTGCTTTTATGGCTCATGTTCTCGCAAATATTTAGATAAAGATTTGACACTTGGCATATATTAATGGTCATAAATCATTTTTTTTAAAGATGGGCGTGGTTCGCTTACTACTACGAATGCAATAAGTTTAAATTGAGTAAAAAATCGAAATCGATGGTAAATACCCTTAATAGGCGACAGTATGTAAACTTTGAAAGGGGGCGGGATTCATCTCTTAATCCCCAAAAATGTAATAAAAAAATTCCATAAGAAAGAAATTGCATGACTTCAATACGCGGAATCTGGGCTTATTATAATCGAGATATTTTGCAAGTTTTGGGCGAAGAGTCTTTTCCCAAAGTAGAAAAAATATTTAAATCGATTTGTGTGCCAAGATTCATTTCAAAGTGAATTCAAATTTCTTTAATAATAATTTTTTTTTTTTAATTTTATTTCAATTTCTTATTGTCTTCTTTATTAAACCAGTTCTCTTACCGGTATAGAGCAAAACAAATTTTTTATTCGCAATGTTTAGCAAATTTTTATATTTTGTTTCGCTTTCTTTGTTTTGTTTTGTTTTTTTTTTCGTTTTGTTATTATTCTGCACTAAGCATAACTGAAATTATATGTGCATAACGTAGACATACGTTCAACTTGCTTACTATGCAAGCAGAAATCGGAGAAAAAACGGCAAAATAAAGGAAAACAAAATAATATAGCATTAGGTTTATTATGGTTGAAATCATAATCATAGTTCAAAAACCTTTTATTACCACAAAACGTGATTCAAGATTGTACGATTTTATGCAGTTTGTTTGAGGGTGGCGATCCAAAGCAGAAACGGTTAAGACGAATTTTAAAAACACTGCTCAACTTCCTTTCTTTTACTCTTAGTTAGGCCATAATACGTTAAATCTCAACTTGTGAATGTTTGAATGTGTGAATCAAAAGCGCTAGGGATCAAAGTCGAAAATAAAACAGTTATCCATAAAAAGAAACATGCAACGAATAGGTTTTTTACTTTCTACATCAAGTATGGTATAAGAGTATATTAAGTTTACGCGAGTGTGTGCAACACTTGGAAGGACTTGAGTTAGGCCCATCTTTCGTTCGATTCAGAGAATGCTTCTGCTTGCCTGTCCGTCTTTCTTTCGTGTGTTCAACCTGCAGGCCACAATTTTTGCGATATATTTATGAACCTTGTTAGACTACACTGTGTTTTGGGCCAGGGGAAGAACGCCGTTGAAACTGATTCCGATAGAAACCTTTTTTTCGAAAAGTCGTTATATCAATAACTGTAGCGTATTCAACGGTAGGCCGTGCCTCAGTATCAATCTTCTCCTAAGCAAATTGTCGCCAAAGTGCAACGGTACAATAACTTGTTGATCCACGCCTTCTACGATTTACAGCAAAACCCCTTAAGAACTTAATCTTCCGTTATACAAAGGACGTAATTAATAGTAATTGAATTTAAAATAAATTCGTAAATTGACTTTAATGAGAATTCTGTATAATGTTTGTGAGACATTATTGCGGAAGTATTTATAAAAACACACGAACCCCTTGAACATTTCTGCAGAAAAATCGCATGCTTGCAACTTATTCTTGGTTACTTCGCCAACTTCTGTTTTCACATTTGAACTTCAACACATTCACATTAGCAGGACTTGCATTAGATAACGAAACTAAGGTTGAAACCTGTGAGCCGTCTGCAAAAATTTCGCACAAGAGAGCAAACAATTCCTGAGAATCCAAACCAATCAACTTGCCCTGTAAGCAGGCAAAGTAGAACACAACTTCATGAGTCCAAGACCATTGAACTTATAATTAACAAAACACTAAGACATTTTCATAAATATAACTAATGTAGCGGAAGAACATAAAAAAAAATATCTGCACATGCATACGTTACCTACAAATAGAGACTAAGCAGTGCAACAGAAACAAAAAATGATAATAACAACCATTCGAATCAAAATTATATTAAAATTTGGAGGATTTTAAAAACAACGTATAACAACAGATATTATTGGGGCAAATTTGCGTCAGAATACTGTCTTTAACTTTCACACCACGATACACGTAATTTCGTCCTAGTGTAGCCACAACTTCTCATACTTCGGATATTTCTAACTTGTGCTGGGAATTCGTTATTTGGGAGTCGCGCTGCTTTTCCTGCTTAATTCGAAGAAAAGCGCTACTACAAGTGATCGATTACCGTTGGCGGTTACATTACGTGCACCGATAAAACATATGGCTCCCAAACTTTAAAAACAATAATTTTGACAGAGATCGTAAAAACGTCTGGTTGGTGGCATCATTTCGTAAGAAACCATAATAAAGGCAAAAAGAATCTGAAAAATCAGTGGGAATAAAGGAAGGGAAAGTGAAAAGTTGTTCGAACCTTTGAAAAGAATGACAATAATTCACAAATAAGGTAAATGGTTTCCACGGCACTCAATCTTCTTGGCCAACAGACATCCGCTTGAATTAGAGCCCAGAGATTTGCGATTGCTTTCAGGTTGCAGTATATGCGATTTTTCACATATGAACAGTTGACCTTCCAAAGATAAGAAACCCAAATTGTATTAATTCAATACAGCTCTTCTTCAAAACATTTTCCAGCGTCGTGAACGCGTATTGCATAACACATCGAGGGAGCATTAAGTTCGATTATGTTACTTACGACCATTCGCTAGAACCTGGCTTTTTTACACTCTATCCCACTTGTCGTACAAGAATATATTAAGTTTGTGCGAGTGTATGCAATATCCAGAAGGAGTTGATATAGACTCACCTTTTACGACACCTGCCGATTATGAATCATTTTCTGAATCGATCTAATCTGTCCGTCCGTTTGTCTTGCTGTCTTGTTGCCAACCTACAGGCTGCAAGTTTAGAGATATTGTGATGAAATTTGGTTCACAGGTATGCTTTGACTCAAGGACGAACGCTATTAAAAATGATTCAGATCGGACCTGATTTTCGATCACTTCCCATATAACGCTTTATTTTGAAAAGACGATATGAATGACTGTATAGTGGCATAGAATATTTAATGGTAAACCCTGTCTACTTGCTCTGATTATCTCCAACTTTTGCAAGGATGTCAAACACTGAAACTTATTGTCGATAGCGTCAAAAGGAACGTTATACTCCGGAAAAAAATAATGTGTAGCTGTTTCAAAAAAGCCACATGTGTACAAACTAAACTCTTAAAATTATAGTACGTTTCCAATACGTACGTATTTCGAGCTGAGAAATGAGAAATCGTGTCTGTCCCTTCCTTCCTTTGTGGCTCCGTTTCTGTTAAGCTCAAATAGCACGATCATGCAGAAATAGAGTAAATTGATGAACTATTGTACTGTAAGCTATTTACGAAAACAAAGACGAAGACGTCGGCAACGATTGACTGCTACAAATCTAATACAAGGAGAAACAGAATAACAAAGAAATTAAGTTTAGTTTCAAGTGCGATCGATCGAAAGATTGTTGCGTTCAAACGAAAATTATAGCATTGGCTTTTTTTCAAAGGTGGGCTAAAATTCTCTCATCGCTCGAGCGCTTTACTTTTTCTTTTTTTTTTTTTGCTTTTAGACTTTCTTTGTAGAACTCAGTTACTAAACCTAATTGCAACCACAAACAGCTTGAATCTGAATCTTATGATAAATTGCTAATGTGCAACTCTTCGCGTTACCAAAGCGAAGGCAAAGCTATTGTATCCAACAATGTTTCAATGATGAGCGAAGAAAAATGTAAACAACGTAAGAACGTAAGAAGGTAAGAAGTTCGCTAGAAAGCTGATGACTATAAGTGATTAAACGAAGATTTATGATTTCATAATGCCTTTCACTATAATTATAAAACGTTTAAACTCTGCATAGAAAAATGATGGTTACTTCGCTTAGATGCCAACGAAAATGATAACAATTCAGCTGAAGCAGACTGAAGTTAGTTAACAAAAGACTTAGAAGTTGCCCGCTGAGTAAGTATTGCAAACGGACACTATCGGTATTTTATTGAACTTTTCGCGCGCCATACTTACTAAAGCAGAAAATTTAAACCGTTCGCTATGCGAGTGCTCTGACGGGCTAAACATTTTTTTTCTTTCATTTCATTCTGATACTTTTCGTAAATTATCTACTAAGGAATTTTTGTAAAGCTATTGCATTACAATAAAATACTTTTGTGTGTGTGTGCGTGTGTATAGTGTGCGCTAAAGTTTCTATTTTCGTTATTCTTGTCGGATTTTATTTTTAATATATAAACGAAAACTATAACTAAAAAACAAGAAAATAAAAAGCATTTGCAACAGTTTTTGCATTACTTGGGCTCCTTTACGCTTTTGATTTTTGCCGCAATAACAAAGCTTCACGCTAATGACGATATGGTGGTGATTACATTATAGGTTGCAGGTATATGCAAGCGTGTGTGTGCATGTAAGTATGTGTGTAGACATTAATGGTGCTCAGTTTGCAGAAAGAGAATCGCTGAGAACAAGAGTTGCTTAGGTAGGCATCGGATGCATGAAACACATACACGCTTGCATACATGCTTGCATATGAGTACGTGTATGTGACCATAAGCAGAGGTAAGCATGAATAAACACAAAAATTAACAGCATGTCGCTAAATTCGCTTCTCTTGTTGTTGTTGTTGTTTTTAACTTCCTCTTATAATGAAAGTTCATTTAAAGAGAATTTTACATTGTTATTGTGTTACTGTTTTGCATGAAATACTGTTATGTTATTTTCATGTATTTGCACAACAATGAAAAACAAAAAAGAATACAATTTATTTCTTTAACAATATAAAAAAAAAGAAAAAAAAAAACAACAAATAAATAAATAAAAATGTTGACAAGAGCAGTAAACGTATTATTATTATTAAGCTTTTTTGCCCGGGATGTTGGTTTAAAGTACTGCTAATGTATTCATATATGCACATGTTTATGAGTCAAGTGACAGTTTCGGCCAGACACAACAACACCAACAATAACGCAACCAGTACTGCTACTATTACTACTACTACTACTACTACTGCTGCTGCTGCGTTATTCATCAAGCAGACAAGTTCATCTTCAATCATTCATCATAAAGTATGACGATATGAGTTTCCGTAAAGGTTGAAAGCATTATGAGTTTTTCTAAATTTCTCTTTCTTTCAGCAGTCCTCTCTCTTTTTTTCTCTCCCCGTTCCACGCAACGCATATACATATATATATAAACATGTGCACTACTCTGAGTGTCAAGTCCTGTTATGGCAATTTTTCAAGTACTTCACCATGAATTACATTAGAGTTTAAGTTCAGAATACTAGATAAAGCAAAAAAAAAAAAACGATGAAAATGAAAGAACAAGAAGTACAAAAATTTTAAAACTAATGATTATAATTATACGAATATGTGCATATCTCTAATCGAGGCATTTATTTGCCTTCAACACGCAATTCAAGTTCAAGAAAACCCGAGTGTTTACTTTAGTGGAAGGCCGCAAGTAAAAGAAAACACTAAAGTGAAGGATTATCTTTGGCACACCATCTGCAACCATACGCTCGCTTGCAGCCTTTGTATGGAAAGCAATTTTAAATTAACCGTATGCTATGCAAGTGTTTTGTTATCAACACAACTATATAACTGTATAGGCACGTGTGTGCGTATGTGTATGCTGAATGTAAACAAAACATTGAATTAATTTCACGAATTGAGTTTAAGTGCTTTTTTCTTCTTTCTTTCTTTTTTTTTTTATATACACAGGCATATAAAAGAATATAAAAGCGTAGTAACGCAAACATTATTGGTGCGTTTAATAATAGCCTGGATGCGCTAAGCAATTTGAAATGTTTGCGTCATGCAACAAACGCTTTACACTGGCTTACTAAATTTTTAAGCCCATCAAGCAAGATATTTCGCAGTCTAGAAGTAAGCGACAAAAGATCGCGGTAGCGGCACTGCAAGCGTTTCCGGTTCACCCGAGCAATGTCCATACAGCTCTACTTTATATCGTTTAAAAAATAATGCCAAAGTTTGGTGAAAAGGTGGAAACTTTCGTAATCTCATGTTCAGAGATATGAAAACTTCAACCCCCCTAGATCGGTATTGGTAATGTTAAAATTCGGCTAGAGTAATTTTCTAAGCTCCTTGCGACCTCTTGGTCTCTTGTCCAATATTAGCGCTGTCCAGTTCAGCAATGAGTATAGTGCTGTACAAATACATGATATAAAACCAGCGTGGATTCGTCGGTTTTTTTTAGCTGGAAATTGGAGTAAGTTGAAGTAGTAATAGTAGTAGGAGATTGAAGATGCACTGCCTGTATGTGTGTTCTCAACAAAAAATTATTGTTTTATTTTCTTTCTTTTGTAGAAATGACATAAAACTTCGGACCTTGCATCGTCGCCTTATAAGAGGCAGACATCTCCAAACGATAGCAAGAGAATGAATGCGTATTAATAAATGTGAAGTATGATAACTATATATATATATATATATATATATATATATATGCATTTATTACTTATATTTACATGTGTGTTTACATTTTATTTTTTATTGCGATTTTTGTTCATATTTAATGCACGTTTACTTGCGTTGCTTTACGAATTTCGTTGAATTTCGTTCGCCCTTATTCTTGTAGCGAAAGGAAACTTGTCTTGAAACAATTCGAAATTATTATTCCATGATTTCGATTAGTTTAGAGCGGACTTAAGAAGGATTTATTGAATGCACGTGGTCCCTTCGTGGCAACAAAAGGGAAAAGAACTGTTTTCTGCTTTCCATGTATGACGAGATAACGATACCTGTGATCGGTAATCGAAATATGTAGCATTAGCTAAGATGGCAACAACTTCTATCATCTGCCCGTTCATCTCATGTATTTCCAACTTCGCAAAACTTAGAGACGAAATTTTTCATACAACTCAGACCTGCAAACACGTACACAGAGGATGAAAGTTAACAAACGGAAAACTCGGAAAAAGTCACCCATAAGTTTAACAAAGTCATGTATACTTGATGGGTGAGAACAATCTTGGCCGTCATACATAATCCTTGAAAATACTCCTTACGAGCCTTACATACTTGCCGCCAGTGATGGGTGTTCAAGATTCGTTGAGACGGAAATGCCTTCTATTATCGGTTATGAGAATGTATTGAAAGGCTTCATTCCCAGAGGACATAATGGAAACATGTTTCGTTTTTATAAACTTGATATTAATCCACCCCCTTTAGATATTATTTCGCATATCAATAAAGAAATTAAGAGCACAGTTCACACGATTTTATTTTAGGAGTTCAACTAAAGTGAAGAAAACTCTCATAAATCAAAAAAAAAAAAAACAAAACAAATTTCTTTATATTAATACCAGTTAGACAATTAAAGTCAATGGCTATAGCAACTGATTTCAAAAGAGTTTTTTAACACTCTATGAATAAATTAATGTTAATGTATTCCTTCTTCTACTTGGAATTTATTATTAAAACTTTAATTGATTGATTTACTAGGATTTCAATTTAACATAGGGAAGCAACTGCAGCTCTTCGTCTATCCGCCTATCACAGGCCTTTCTAATTTAATATTTGCCCATTTTCCTTCTAGAAACAAGACTTACCCACGTTTTGTGGAGAATACGTTGTCTTGTCGCTCGTCCGAGAAGTATGAAACCGACCTGCGACTCCGGCTTGTCGTGACTTTCACTTTGCTTTGAGCGACAATCTTTCTAAACAAACTTCGGCTTATAGCTCTTGCTTATCGACGGCCAGAAGGAAACTTAAGCCCCATCCCCTCCATACCCACGCAAAGCATGTACGTATATCCGGTTGTCCGTCTGTCGATTTGTGTAATGTCTGTTGTAAACATTTTCTTGGGCGCAAAAATGAAGCTATCGACTTCCAATTTGGCAGAAAGAGTGGAAGTTCTTGCAAGCAGGTTGATGTTCAAATAGGGCCAAATCCGTTGAAAATCACATCCACAATACCACATCAATCTCTTTTTCAATAGATATATGAAGAATCGATTTTTTGCTCATTATTTATAAATTATAGCGGATAAATGTGCAAAAATTTGAACGCATATTCTACTGGCGATGCTGTAATGCTTCTACAAAAATGGAAAAATTGACCACGCCTTCCCAATATTATAGTGTATAAAAATCTAATTTGTTTCAAAACATTTTTCACACGTAAACTATGTAAATTCTCGGACAGTTTCACATTTGAAATACGGGTAAGCATATCCGTCAGTCCACCTGTCCGTTTGCTCAACTATGTAGTGTCTATGGTAAACATTCTATCTTTAGCGGAAATGCAGACATCACCTACAAATTTGCAAAAGAATTTGTAAGAGATCTAAACTTTTCAGAGAACAAGCCTACGACGCCCCCATGGCTGTAACGTAAATACTCCACCCGCACTCCGCATTATAGAGAATGAACATTTAGTTCTTCTACTTTTTTTTCCGGTTTCATTACATTCACGTTTAGGTTAAGCTTGTACTTTGTATCCAGGTGTTTAGGTAAAGCATTAACTACCGTTGGCATTAATATGTTGGCTGCGTCACGACATCAAGTAATGCATAATTCTCTGCTTATGAAGGATCTTCGTAGACATTTGACATGATATTAATATAAAATAAGCTATTAAATCGTTAGGGGAGCAATATAGCAATGGTTTGTTAAGAGATTTATTTAGAATGTAAAACTTTAAAGCAAATCGTGTCAGTCAATGTATTAAATAGATTTTCCCGTTTTTCATGACAACGTATTAGAAGTTTGCTGTCATTTTCTCTTTAACGCAGACCAATATCCATAGAACTTATGTATATATTCTTGATCGGACAACTAACTGACTGGGTTCGGTGTAGAATCATTAACAAACAGTAACGAATCGATGTTTGTATGGAGGAATAAGGCAACAGTTTTCCTTAATGCTTCTCCGCTGTTATATAATGAAATGTTTTCCTTTTCCACCTGGAAACATTTACAATATATTGATTGATTGATTGAATCTTTGTACATACGAATGCTAGATAAACTACTGCTACTATTGTTCCCATTGATTGTTAATCGAATAGATTTTCTTATTTAATTTTCTTTCTCATACGTTAACTGTTCATGTCTTTTTTATCTTATGAGTAGTGCCTAAGAACATTGAAGTTAACATTTGCCACCCCTGTCGAGAGTTAAGTTGGATTGTAACGTGACTATAAAAGGAGAATTTAGCATTTGTGGATTTAGGCAACAAAACAAAGAGAAAAAAAAAAGAAGAAGAATGCAGAAAACTTAACACAACAAATCAGTCACCCTGGCTGAAGAACAACCCCCAAAGTAAAGTACAACAAGCAAGGTAGCATCAAAATGTAACGGAGGGCACGGACACAGGCTGTAGCCCAAAGCATCTCGCAGCAACGTCAGCAGCAGCTGCTTACCTAAAGGCTAAACAACCACATAAATGTGTAATGAAAATCGTATTGTTGACGTTTTCAACTGACGCGTCTCAGATTTTCAGTTTCTTGTTTTCTTTCTGCTTTTAGTTTCTTTGGCATAACACACAGGCGAACGGCATGGTTTGGTCTGCACAAATCATTCCTTTACTCTATTTCGAAAGTAACGGTGAATGGATGATAAGAAAATGAAAATAAACAACACGGAAAATCTGCAAAATAAATGAAAACAAAAAAAAAAAAAATTTCGTTTGTATTTTTGAAGAATCGAAGAAAAAACAGCCGTCACACCGTCACCGCCACAACAAGGGTTGATTGATGAGTTAGTTCTGTTAGATGGCGAAGAAGAAGAAGAAGAAGACTAAGAGCATGTGCTTGCACGTGTGTTTGTATTTCTCCAACGAAACGTGTGCCAATTTCATTTGATTCCCAAAACACAAAAGATCCTTTCTTTCGTTTGTTATCCGTTTTGTCCTCTTTTTTTTTTTTTTTTGTTTTTTATCTAGAAAATCATTTGAAATGCAATTGCCTGTGTGTATGTATTGTTCTTGGTCTTGTTATTTGTGTTTTTGTTGTTGGTGTTTTTCTACAACATTTGCTTTCATATTTATTGTCTTTGGTAAATGCAGCTGAAGAAGAAGGTCATTGAGAATATCACGCAAAAATGTGAAAAAATAAAGAAATAAATATGATGAAAACATTTTAATTGCCTGGAAGGAAACAAACAATTACGGGAGTGGTTTTCATAATCACGCACACTAAATATTGATTAACATTGGCTTACGTAAAATGAAAATTTCTACAATTCTGGGCACATTATGTATGATATCATCTCATCAGCTCTTGTAGCACTCATCATCATCATCATCATCGTCATCATCATCATCGTCATTATCATTGACGTCGTCTTCTTATATATTAAATGCAGAAATCTTTTATAAATTGATTACATATATGAGTCATACGAAGAGTCTCGCAGATCTACACACAACTAAGTACATTGTAGTTTAATTCTTTTTCAATTACTTTCCTTGAACTTCCTTTCAATGCATTTTTTATGGTTTAAATTATTATTGTCATTATATCATCAATGGTCTTGATAAGACCGTGGAATAAGATTAAGACAACTTTGGTCAGATAGTAGTCGCCTTTGTGATTTGTCATCATATAAATACAATGACGACCAAAATAAAGCCAAGTGGCTAATAAGAAAAATAAAGATTTTCTTCCATACCCTATAACGGACACACATATATATATACATACTACTATACATACTTAAGAGAAACTTCATAACTTTCTTGACAAGTTTCGGTTTTGCTATAAATGTGCACAGCAGAGAAAACTTTTTGAAAGATTAAGGTTACAGCAACAAGCACTTTGCAACTTAACAAGCTACAAAACAATTATATATGAGATATGTGTGACAACAGCCACGACGAGAACAAGCTCATTTATGTTTAAGTCTATTAACTCTATTGTAATGCTGAGAGTTACACCTCCTAATTGCAATTCCGAAAGCCTATGTAGACTTTCCTACTTAGATTGAGAAAACCTCCTCGGGACAGAGAGAAAGAAGGCGCTGCCAGAAGATTGGAATCTCTGCGATATTATTACCACCACAATTTGATCATTTGAAGACTTCTTCAAGATATAATACTGTACTGCGCCGAATATCACTGGCACAAGTCTGCGTGAAAGTTTTCTCTTACGCCATAGAGTATGCAATTCCGT